>JAODAL010003763.1:0-167645 GCA_025379985.1 Phyllomedusa bahiana
CTTTTTTTTCTTTGAAATTAGGGACAGGAAAAAATTTTATTTTTGGCGTTTAAAAAACGGTTTCTGGTCCACACCAGCAAAACAACGCTTAATAAACCCCGGAGTAAAATTTTCGCCAAAGAATTGACCCACAAAATATTCTTTTTAGGTTTCAATTTCTTTTTCTTTTGCCACACAACAAGAGATACATTTGTAAATTAACCTTTGCTTGTGAATTAGGCTACAGGAAAATTTTTTATATTTTTGGTGAAAAAGACGGTTTTTTGGACAGCACACCAGCAAAACAAGCTAATTAAACCCCGGATGTAAATTCGCCAAAGAATTGAGCCCACAAACTATATTTGTAGCGGTTACAATTTCGTGTTTTCTACCCACACAAAAAAGATACGTTGTAATTAACCTTTGCTTGTGAAATTTGGCAACAGGAAAATTTATAATTTTGGCGTTAAAAAGACGGTTTTTTGTCACACACCAGCAAAAAAACGCTAATTAACCCCTTTTGAAAATTGCGCCAAAGAATTGAGCCCACAAACTATACTTTTAGCGTTTACAATTTCGTGTTTCAAGCCCCCAACAAGAGAACATTTTAATTAACCCTTTCTTTTGATTAGGGTACGGGGGAAAAATTATATTTTTGGCTTAAAAGACGGGTTTTTTTGGGGGGCAGCCACCAGCAAAACAAGCTTAATTAACCCCTGGGTGAAATTGCGCCAAAGAATTGAGCCCACAAACAGTACTTGTACGTGTTACAATTGCTTTTTTTTCGCACACAAAAAGAAACAGTTGTAATTAACCTTTGCTTTGAATAGGCACAGGGAAAAATTTATATATTTTGGCTTGAAAAAAGACGGTTTCTTGGGTCACACACCAGCAAAACAAGCTTAATTAACCCCCGGATGTAAATTGCGCAAAAAATTTAGCCCCACAAACAGTAGCTGTTGAGCGTGTTACATTGCGTGTTTCTAACCGCTCAACAACAAATACAGCTGTAATTGAACCTTGCTTTTGAATTATGAACTACCTACAGAAAAAATCTTATATTTTTTTAGTGCCGTTGAAAAAGACGGTTCTTGGGTCAGGCACAACACCAGCAAAAACAACGGCTTAATTAACCCCAGGATAGCAAAAATTGCGCCAAAGGAATTGAGCCGCAGACCTACAGTAGCATGTAGCGTGTGTTACAATTTGCGTGTTTTTCTTACGCCACACACAAGAGATACAGTTGTAATTAACCTTATGCTTGTGAATATGAGGCCTACAGGAAAAAATATATATAATTTATGGCCGTTGAAAAGACGGTTTCTTGGTGGTCAGCACACAGCCCAACAACTCTATAATTACCCCTTGGATGTAAATTGCGCCAAAGAATTGATGCCCATGCGACAAACTAGTACGCATTGTAAGCGAGTTATACATATTGCGTGTTTTCATACGCCACACACACAAGAGATACATGTTTGTAATTTAACCTTTGCTTGTGAATTAGGCAATACAGGAAAATTATATATTTTGCGTATGAAAAAGACGGTTATTCTTGAGGAGGTCACACACCAGCAAAACAATGCCTTAAACTAACCCCTGGATGTAAATTGCGCCAAAAAATTTGAGCCGCACAAACTAGTACTTTGTAGCGTGTTACAAATTGGTGTTTTCTACGCACTAAAACTTCAACAAGATATACAGTTGTAATAAGCCTTTGCTTGTAATTTAGGCTACAGGATAAATTTAAATATTTTGGCATTGAAAAAGAACGGATTCCTTGAGGTCCCAGCACACCAGCAAACAAACCGCTTACTTAACCCTGGTTGTAAAATTGCGCCAAAGAATGAGCCGCACAAACTAGAATCATGTCGCGAGTTCCACATGACCGTGATTACCTCGCGCCACCCACAAGAGGATACATTGTACTATTAACCTTTCGCTTAGTAGAAATCAGGCTACAGGGAAAAATTTATATATCTTTGGCGTAGAAAAAGCAACCGGTTTCATGGGGTCAGCATCACCAGCAAAACAACGCATAATAACCCCTGGATAGTAAAATGCCCAAAGAATTCTGAAAACCCACACAAACTAGTAGCTTTTGTAGCGATGATACAATTGCGTGTTTCTACGGCCACACACAAGACACACAAGAGATACAGTTGTAAACTTAACCTTTGCCAATGTGAAATTCGGCATACAGGAAAAATTATATATATTTTGGCGTTGAAAAGACGGTTCTTGGGTTCAGCACACCTATTCAAAACAACGCACAATAAACCCTGATGTAATTGGTTGCCCAAATGAATTGAGCCACACACAAACAATTACTTTGTGTCAGCGGGATACCATTGCGTGTTTTCTACGCCAAACACAACAAGAATACCAGTTTTAATAAACCTTTGAGCTTGTGAAAATAGGCTACTAGAAAAATTTTATATATTTTGGCGTTGAAAAAAGAACGTTTTTTCATGTGTCATCACACAGCAAAACAACGCTTAATTTAACCCCTGGATGTAAAAATTGCGCCCAAGAATTGAGGCCCGCACAAACTAAAAAAAAGGTAAAACAGCTTGTAGCGCGTGTTAACAATTGCGTTATTTCTAAGCCACACAACAAGGAGATACAGTTTTAATTAACCTTTGCTTGTGAATTAGGCTACAGGAAAAAGATTTATATATTATGCGTTGAAAAAGACGTTTTTTCCTTTGGGGTCAGCACACCAGCAAAACAACGCTTAATTAACCCCTGGATGTAAATTGCGCCAAATGAAATTGAGCGCACAAACGTAGTAGCTTTTGTATGCGTGGTTACAATTGCCGTGTTTTCTACGCCACACAAACAAGAAGATAACAGTTGTAATTAACCTTTGCTTGTGAATTAGGCTACAGGAAAAATTTATATATTTTGGGCGTTGAAAAAGACGGATATTTCTTGGGGTCAGACACACTAGCTAACAACGCATAATTAACCCCTAGATGTAAATTGGCGCCAAAGAATTGAGCCGCACAAACTATGTAGCTTTGTAGCGTGTTACAATTGCGTGTTTTCTACCGCCTACACAACAAGAGATACAGGTAATTAACCTGTGCTTGAATTAGGCTACAGGAAAAATTTATATATTTTGGCATTTGAAAAAGACGGTTTATTTGGGGGTCACCACAACCAGCAAAGACCAATGCTTAATTAACCTCTGGATGTAAATTGCGCCAAAGAATTGAGCCGCACAAACTAGTAGCTTTGTAGCGTGTTACAAATTGCGTTTTTTCTTCTACCACACACAGACAAGAGATACAGTTGTAATTAACCTTGCTTGTGAATTAGGCTACAGGAAAAATTTATATATTTTGGCGGTGAAAAAGACGGTTGCGTGGGGTCAGCACACCCGCCAGCAAAACACAACTCTTAATTAACCACTGATGAAAATTGCGCCAAAGAATTGAGTCCGCACAAACTAGTTCTTTGTAGCGTGTTTACAAATTGCGTGTTTTCTACGCCACACAACAAGATGATACAGTTAAATTAACCTTTGCTTGTGAAATTAGTGCTACAGGAAAATTTTTATATTTTGGCGTTGAAAAAGACGGTTTCTGGGGGTCAGCACACAGCAAAACAACGTTTAATAAAACCCCTGGATTGTAAATTGCGCCTAAAGAATTGAGCCACACAAACTAGTTAGCTTTGTAGCGTGTTTCAATTGCGTGTTTTCTACGCCACACAACACGAAATACAGTTGTAATTAACCTTTGCTGTAATTAGGCTACACAGAAAAATTGTATATATTTTGGGACGTTAAAAAGACGGTGTTTCGTTGAGGGATCGCACACCAGCAAAACAACGCTTAAATTTAACCCCTGTGATGTAAATTGCGCAAAGAATTGAGCCGAACAAACTAGTAGCTTTGTAGCGTTGTTACAATGCGTGTTTTCTACTAGCCACAACAACAAAGATACAGTTGTAATTAACCTGTTGCTTTGAATTAGGCTACAGACAAATTGTTATATATTTTGGCGTTGAAAAAAGCACGGTTTATGTCTTGGGTCAGCACACCAGCAACAAAAACAACGCTTAATATAACCCCTGGATGTTAAAATTAGCGCCAAAGAATGAGCCGCACAAACTAGTAGCTTTGTAGCGTGGTTACAATTGCGTGTTTTTCGTACGGCCACACAACAAGAGATACAGTTGTAATTCTAGGCCTGGTTTGGCTGTTGTGGGGAGATTGGGGGAGGCTACGGGAAAAATTTATATATTTTGGCGTTGAAAAAACGGTTTTCTTGGGGTCCAGCACACCAGCAAAACAACGCTTAATTAACCCCTAGAGATGTAAATTTTGCGCCAAAGAATTTGAGTCCCCAGGCCGCACAAACGATACTTTGTAGTCGTTGGTTACAATTGTGCGTGTTTTCTACGCCACAACACAAGAGGATACAGTTGTAATTAACCTTTGCTTTTTTTTTTTTTTTTGTTCCTTTTTTTTTGTTTTTTTTGTGAATTAGGCTACAGGAAAAATTTATTATTTTGGCATGAAAAAAGACGGTTTTCTTTTGGGGTCACCACACCAGCAAAACAATGCTGTTATTAACCCCTGGATTAAAATTGCGCCAAAGAAATTAGCCGCACAGAACTAGTAGCTTTGTACGGTTTAAACAATTGCGTGTTTTCTACGCTCAAACAACAAGAGAACAATGTAATTTAACCTTTTGACCTTGTGAATTAGCTACAGGAAAATTTATAAATATTGGCGTTGAAAAAGACGTTATCTTTCTTGGGGGTCAGCAACCAGCACACAACGCTTAAATAACCCCTAGGATGTAAAGTGCGCCAAAGAATTGAGCCGCACAACTAGATACTTTGTAGCGTGTTACAATTGCCGTGTTTTCAACGCCACACAACAAGAGATACAGTTGTAATTAAAACCTTTGCCTTGTGAATTAGGCAACAGGAAAAATTTATAATTTTTGGCGTTGAAAAAGACGGTTGCTTGGGGTCAGTCACCCCAGCAAAACAACGCTAATACCCCCTGGCTTTGTAATTGGCGCCAAAGAAATTGAGCCGGCACAAACTAGTAGCTTTGTAGCTTGTTTACAATTGCGTGTTTCTACTCCACACAACAAGAGATACAGGTGTAATTAAGCCTTTGCGTTGTGATTTAGCTACGGATAAAATTTATATATTTTGGCTTTGAAAAAGACGGTTTCTTCGGTTCAGCACCCCAGGCAAAACAACGCTTAATAAACCCCTGGATGTAAATTGGCGCCAAAGTATTGAGCCGACACAAACAGTAGCTTTGTAGCGTGGTTACAATTGCTTGTTTTCTACGCCACACAACAAGAGATACAGTTGTAATTAAAACCTTTTCATTGAATTAGCTACAGGAAAAATTTATATATGTTTTGGCGATGAAAAAGAAACGGTTTCTTGGGTCAGCACACCAAGCAAAACAACGCTTAATAAACCCCTGGCTGTAAATTGCGCCAAGGGAATTGAGCTGACAACCACACAACCTAGTAGCCTTTGTAGCATGTTACAATTGCGTGTTGTTCTACGCCACACAACAAGATATACATTTGTAAAAAACCTTTGCTTGCTGAATTAGGCTACAGGAAAAATTAATATATTTTTTTGGCGTTGAAAAAGACGGTTATCTTGGGTCAGCACATCAGCAAAACAACGCTTAATTAACCCCTGGATGTAAATTCATTGCGCCAAAGATTTGAGCCGCACAAACCAAGTAGCTTTGTAGTCGTGTTACAATTGCGTGTTTTCTTACGCCACACCAACAAGAGATACAGTTTGTAATTAACCTTGCTTGTGAATTAGGATACAGGAAAAATGAATATAATTTGGCGTTGAAAAAAGACCCGGTTCTTGGGTCAGCACACCAGCAAAACAACGCTTAATGAACCCCTGGATGTAAATTGCGCCAAAGAATTGAGCCGCACAAACTAGTAGCTTTGTAGCGTGTTACAAATTGCGTGTTTTTCTACGCCACCAACAGAGATAATCAGTTGTATTAACCTTTGCTTGTGAATTAGGCTACAGGAAAATTTAAATAATTTGGCGTTGAAAAAGACGGTTTATCTTGGGGGTCAGCACACCAGCAAAACAACGCTTAATTAACCCCTAGATTGTAAATTGCGCCAAAAGAAATGAGCCGCCAAACTAGTAGCTTTGTAGCGTGTTACAATTGCGTGTTTTCTACGCCCCACCAGACAAGAGAGTACAGGTGTAATTAACCTTTGCATGTGAATTAGGCTACCTACATAAAAAAATTTATAATGTTTTTGGCGTTGAAAAAGACGGTTTCTTGGGTCAGCACACCAGCAAAACAACGCTTAATAAACCCCTGGATGTAAATTTCGCCAAGGAATTGAGCCACACAAATAGTAATCTTTGTTAAGCGTGTTACAATTAGCGTGTTTTCTACGCCACACAAACAAGAGATACAGTTGTAATTAACCTTTGCTTGTTTGATTAGGCTACAGTAAAAATTTATATATTTTGGCGTTGAAAAGAACGGTTCGGGGTCCAGCACAGCCAGCAAACAACGCTTAATAACCCCTGGATGTAAATTGCGCCAAAGAATAGAGCCGCAGAAACTAGTAGCTTTGTAGCGTGTTACAATTGCGAGTTTTTTTTCTACGCCACACAACAAGAGATACAGTTGTAATTACCTTTGCTTTTGTGAATTAGGCATACAGGAAAAATTTATATATTATTGGGCTGTTGAAAAAGACGTTTCCCTGGGGTCAGCAGCACCATCAAAACAACTCTTAAATTAACCCCATGGAGTGTAAATTTCCGCCAAAGAATTGAGCCGCACAAACTAGTAGTCTTTGTAGCGTGTTACAATTGCGTGTTTTCTACGCCACACAACAAGAGATAACAGTTTGTAATTATATAACCTTTGCTTGTGAATTAGCTACAGAAAAATTTATAAATTTATTTGTGCTGTTGAAAAAGACGGGTTTCTTGGGGTCAGCACAACCCAGCGAAACAACGCTTAATTGAACCCCTATATGTAAATTGCGCCAAAGAATTGAGCCGCACAAAAACTAGTAGCCTTTGTAGCGTGTACAATTGCGTGTTTTCTAAACCCACAAGCAACCAAGAGATACAGTTGTAATTAACCTTTGCTTGTGAATTGGCTACAGGAAAAATTTATATATTTTTGGCATTGAAAAAGTAAAACGGTTTCTTTCTTGGGGTCACCAACACCAGCAAAACAAAGCTTAATTATCCCCTGTGGATGTAAATTGCGCAAAGACATTGAGCCGCACAAACTATTAGCTTTGTAGCGTGTTACATTGGCCGTCTTTCTACGCCACACAACAAGAGATACAGTTGTAATTTTAACCTTTGCTTGTGAATTAGGCTACAGAAAAATTTATATATTTTGGCGTTTTTTTTGGGGAAAAGAACGTTTCTTGGGCTCAGCAACACCAGCAAAACAACGCTTAATTAAACCCCTAGATGTAAATTGCGCCAAGAATTGAGCCGCACAAACTAGTAGCTTTGTAGCAATGTTAACAATTGCGTGTTTTCTACTACGCCACACACAACAAGAGATACAGTTGTAATTAACCTTGCTTGTGAATTAGGCTACAGGAAAAATTTATATATTTTGGCATTGAAAAAGACGGTTTCTTGGGGTCACCACACCACAAAACCAATGCTAAATTAACCCCCTTGGATGTAAATATGCTCCAAAGAGCTTGAGCCCGCACAAATTCAAACTAGTAGCTATAGTAGCGTGTTACAATTGCTGTTTTCTTCCTACGCCACCACAACAAGAGAATACAGTTGTAATTAACTTTGCTTGTGAATAGCTACAGGAAAAAATTTATATATTTTTGCATTGATAAAGACGGTTTTCGTGGGTCAGCACACCATCAAAACAACGCTTAAATTAACCCTAGATGTAAATTGGCGCCAAAGAAATTGAGCCGCAAAACTAGTACTTTGTAGCGTGTTTACAATATGCGTGTTTTATCACGGCCACAAACAACAAGAGATACAGTTGTAATTAACCTTTGCTTGTGAATAGGCTACAGGAAAAATTTATATATTTTTGGCATTGAAAAAAAGACGGTTTACCTTGGGTACACCACAACAGCAAAAACAAGCTTAATTAACCCCTGGATGTAAATTGCGCCACAAGAATAGAGCCGTACAAACTAGTAGCTTTGTACGTTTACAATTGCGTGTTTTCCTACGCCACACACAATGAGATACAGTTGTAATAAACGCTTTGCTTGTGAATTAGTGTGCTACAGGAAAAATTTATATATTATGTGGTTGAAAAATGAAACGGTTTCTTGGGGTCAGCACCCCAGCAAAACAACCTTAAAACCCCTGGATTAAATTGCGCCAAAGAATTGAGCCGCACAAACTAGTAGCTTGTATCGAGTTACAATTGCGTGTTATTCTACGCCACACAACAAAGATGATACAGTTGTAATTAACCCTTTGCTTTGTGAATAGGCTATCAGGAAAAATTTATATATTTTGTGGCGTTGAAAAAGACGGATTTTTTTCTTTGTGTCAGCACCCAGCAAAACAACGCTTTCATAAACCCCTGGAAGTAAATTGCGCCAAAGTAATTGAGCCAGCACAAACCTAGTAGCAATGTAAGCGAGTTAAATTGGTGTGCGTGTTTTCTACGCCACACAAACAAGAGATCCAGTTGTCATTAACCTATTGCTTGTGAATTAGGCTACAGGAAAAATTTATATATTTTTGGCATTGAAAAAGACGTTTCTTGGGTCCAGCACACCAGCAAAACATCGCTAATAACCCCTGGATGTAAATTGCCGGCCAAAGAATTTGAGCCCGCACAAACAGTAGCTTTGATAGCGTTGTTACATATTGCGTGTTTTTCTACGCACACAAAAAAGAATACAGTTTGTAATTAACCATTGGTGTGAATTAGGTTACAGGAAAAATTTATATATTTTGCGTTGAAAAAGACGGTTTCTTTGGGTCAGCACACCACAAAAACAAGCCTTAATTAACCCATGGATGTAATTGGCGCCAAAGTATTTGAGCCTACACAAACTAGTAGCTTTGTAGCGTGTTACAATTGCCGTGTTTTTCTAACCCACACAAAAAGAATACAGTTGTAAGTAACCTTTGCTTTGTGAATTAGGCTACGGAAAAATTTATATAAGTTTGGCGTTGAAAAAACACGGTTTCTTTGGGGTCAGCCACACCAGCTAAAAAACACGCTTAATTAACCCCCTGGATGTAAATTGCGCCAAAGAATTCTAGCCGCACAAAACTATAGCATTTGTATCGTGTTACAAGTGCGTGTTTTCTACGCCACACAACATGAGATACAGCTTTGTAATAAACCTTTGCTTGTGAATTAGGCTAACAGGAAAAAATTATATTATATTGGCGATTGAAAAAGACGGTTTCATTGGTTCACCAAACCAGCAAAACAATCTTCAATTAACCCCTTGATGTAAAATTGCCCAAAGAATTGAGCCGACAAACTAGTATCTTTGTAGCGCGTTACAATGCGTGTTTTTCTATGCCACAATACAAGAGATACATGTTGTAATAAAGCTTTGCTTGTGAATTAGGCACAGGAAAAATGTAATATATTTTGGCTTTAAAAAGATCGGTTTCTTTGGGGACACACACCAACAAAACATCCTCTTAATTAACCCCTGGTTGAGTAAATTGCGCCAAAGAATTGAGCCGCACAAACTAGTAGCTTTGTAGCTAGTTACAATGCGTGTTTTCTACGCCACACAACAAGAGATACAGTGTAAATAACCTTTACTTTGTGAATTAGGCTACAGGGAAAAATTTCTATATTATGCGGTTGAAAAAAGAATTGTGTTTCTTGGGTCAGCACACACAGCAAAACAACGCTTAATTATCACCCTGATGTTAAATTGGCGCAATAGAATTGAGCAGTTGCCAAAAATGAAGTGGTAATTTGTATTGGTAAAAACGCTGTTTCTTTAAAATGAATATCAACAGGAAACTGCTTAGATCCACTTGGATATTGAAATGTATATGCAGCATCAGTGGATACGCACACTGGACTTTCATATCCAATAAATCACCCCAAAAAATTAAAATAGAACATGAAGAGCAACAGTATCTCTGAGACAAGCTGTGAGACACCCCACAAAAATCGCTGATAAAAACACTACTTCAGTAAGGAGCTTATCAGCCTGCGGCAGCACCGTTCCCTGATGAGCACAGTAGAGAGGATTGTGAGCTCCCGGCTCGCACCCGGACTTATAAAAGTGCGGGACCTTCACAGAAACCTGCCGTTCCTCTGATTGGCTTCACCTCAGCACATGTCAATGCAGCTATGCCCTTCTTCCACCCATAATCTTTGGCCCCATTGAAGTGCCAAGTGCTCGCATGGCCATTTTAATCAATCAAAAGCACACTTCGTTCACGCCGAAGTACCCCAAAGTTCGACTTTCGTTCGAACCGAAGTTTTCCCTGAAATTCTAAACGAATTCCACTTCGTTAGAATCGATTCGCCCATCTCTACCCACTATATGTCTTTTAGCAAGGAAATCTGAAGCCCAAAGATGCCTAAGCTCTTCAATCAGGAGCAACCGGAAAAATGATAATTTACTTATTTTCTGAAGGCCATCATGTTTATTTATAGGAATTAGCATATTAATGAACAAGTTATCCACATTTATAACACAAATTGGTATATTTTTCAGTGTTTTGCTACAGTTTATCTTACCTGTTGCTTAGTTGTGCTACCTTTCAGTATATTTTTTATTATAAATAATCTTTTTTTTTTTTTTATCAGCTTAACATAGAACAATATACCCGAAACGTGTTGGCTGTTTTATGAATTTGCTAATATGTGATTTTAAATTAATTTAAATAAAGAAGCAATTTTTTATAATGGAGTCAGAGAACACTTATCATTTTGTCTAAATATCAGCCCAGTTGATCCGCGGGCTTACTCCGAGCCCGCACTTTGGACACCCTGAGATAATTTTTGGTAGTCAGACGAACACTGTCTTGCAGCCTTTGGAGTGGAGACTTTTGTATTTCCTAGCGTACATTATATTCTATGCTTTTATGGTGAAACCGAGCTACAATTTTTATCATTACATATTGTGAATGCAGCTGTTAAAACACAACAATTTTAAATCATTGATGAGCAGTCATTAATCATACACAATCCACAATTTTTAATTTCATGTTTGATATTAAATAATCTAGTAGTTATACTATTATATGTATTAAACCTTAAAAACTTGAATGTCAAAGGAGTTCCATTTACATTAAGGGCCACATGTATGAAAACTGTTTAGGTCTAAAACTCACTTTTTTGCCCATAGGTTAATATGGGCAAAAAAGTGAGTTACAGACATAAACAGTTTTCATACATGTGGCCCTAAGAAACAATAAACAATAAATAGAACTAAAGATGGTGACACAATACATTACAAATATTCAGACATAAATAGCAATTTTTCCATGAGTAAACCTAGATGAAGAGAAAATTGACAACTCCAGACTGAAAACTAACTATATCACTGAACATACTGAAAATTGGAACAATTTAAGTATGAAAACTACATGCACTAGTGCAAATAGGCAGCTGAATTGTTATACTACATCTTTTACTTAAGCTTATGTTTGCACAAGAACATGGGAAATCAGAACACAATTCTAAAACTTGAAACACCACTGAGAAGGGAAATATAATTTTGCATGTTTTAGTGATTACCATTAGTTTAAAAGTTGCACTAAGTTTTGAAGTGCAATCTTCATTTACTAATTTAAAACTCTTATCATGTTGGATTGTCACTAAAATTAGAATAATCCCTAATGTTTTGCCTTTAATTTCTGCTCTCTCTACACATGTCTAAAATAGGATTTTTAATTCGTTTTTTAAATTTTGAAAAAATAAAACTGTTACGCAGAAGAACCCCCTACAATTTTCTTCCAAAAACTTGTCTAAAGACAAGTAAAATGCAAGACACAGCAGAATTATTCAAACTCCAGATATCAGATCTTCAAAATTATTTCAGACTCCAAAGTACAAAATTAATCCAGACCCTTATATATACAACCACACAAATAATTCAGATGCCTGGTGTCAGACCGCAAAATTAATTCAGACATCAGAGCCTAAAATTAATGTAAGCCATATAGTTAAAAGTTTAATATGATGATTTGAATCAGACCCCAAACTTCAGAACCCAAGAGACAACAGGCACCAGAATACAAATCCCAGAACCCAAGTCTTGTTGTCTAAATTCATGGGGTACTCTCTGGGGTACTTTCTCAGTGTGACAACTCCCATCCCTCCCCTCCTTCCTCATATGGCAGCCCTACTGGGCTTTAGTTCACTTGCCTTTTCTGAGATAATGTCAGTCACTGTATTGGTCTGGGACAGTGTCAACAAGCACAAGAGACACTGGAGCAATAGAACTCAAAGAAAGCTGGACAGCAAAGCAAATATCCAGCAAAAAATGGGCACAAGTCTATACAGACTATTTAAGGCTTATTTTCACTGTGCATATCATCAAATAAAGCTTGTCTACATGAGGTGTAAACAAGCACGGGTGGTTTCCATGGATGATGTATGTGTGTGCCCGTGTGTACTGTGCATGTGTGTTTGTGTGTGTGTGTGTGTGTGTGTGTGTGTAAGTGTATGTGTGTATGTGTGTATGTGTGTGTGTGTGTGTGTGTGAGAGTGAGCGAGTGAGTGAGTGAGTGTGTGTGTGTGAGTGTGTGTGTGTGTGAGTGTGTGTGTGTGTGAGTGTGTGTGTGTGTGTGAGTGTGTGTGTGTGTGTGTGTGTGTGTGTGAGTGAGTGCATGTGTGAGTGTGTGTGACAACAGACAGCTTAGCAGCAAAATAATAGAAAATGGTCAATGAAGACTCTTCGAAAATGTGTTTGATTTTGTATTTAGGAAGCCAATAAACAATAAAAACAAAACAGTGCAAAGTTTCCCTGGTCACAGCTCTGTTAGACACAAGTGTTTTTTATGGAAATTGGTTTGAAAGGAACTTCTGGTAGTATATAGATAATCACTGTTGTTTCATGGAAGCAGCTGGATGTCTAGAGGTAAACCATACACTCATAGGACAATATATAAGTTATATGTAGGCTGCTGGAAGTTAAACATTGGCTGCGGAAATAAAGCGCAACAAAGATAATGTTGTTGTAGCTGTTCTATTCAAATAGGATTACACAAGTGATATCTAATGTAATATGGTGGACCAGGTGCACATGACAGTAAGCAACTTTACCTTTCCCAGGGTATTTATATCTAGTGATAGGGCAGCGATTGTAATCTTTTTCCCAGATGAAGAAAGCTTAGTTATAGCAGTGAAGTAAAAAAGGTGGGTTTTTATGAATACATCAGAGTAATGTAATATATAGAAGCAATAGAATGGGGTAGTTTTGAGTTTATATTTCTATGTTCCTTTCCATATATAATATGAAAAATTATAGCAGCGGCTATTTAACAAGAAAATAAAAGCTTAATGGCTTGTAAAAAAGAAGGGGATGATTATGGAACACTGGGGGAGACATTTATGATCGGGTTTTTCATCCTTTTCTAGCATCAAATGCGCCAAAGTGCGCAGTCTATGATGTCTAATGCACCTAGCGAATGTATTAGGCGCATTGTTCGTAAGACTCTACATTTTTTAATTCTCCTAACATGAGGGGCGTTATGGGGGCGTTATGGAGGCGTGTCGGACCACACTCGTAATATTAGACACATATATGAATGTGGTTCGGCAAAACTAGGCTCCGACGGGTAGACCTATTTTAATGTGGTCTGCCTGAGCCTGAGGAGTCGAAGTGGAGCTAGATTTGCTGTTATGGAAAAAAATGTCCAATATTTCTCAACTTATACCAGTACAATAATAAAAAGTAACTTATGATAATTATCAAACAATATAAAATTTATTTTTTTAAATGTAATAAAAATTGTTATCACATTAAATTAATAAAAAAATATATATAAAATTAAATTATTTAAATTTAATAAAAGATGTTATCATATAAAAGTAATATAAAATATATAATATCCCAAAAATATAAAAATATCTCCTATAAAATGTATTTAAAATTAATAGAATCTAAAACAAATTTTACATTAAATAATCCACAGATGATATTGTTCAGATTTTTTAATTTTTACTAAATTAAATTTTACATTTATTTTAGCTGCTCTCACCCTTTACTCTACATACAGCAAGAGCCTGGCTGGGACCTGTGGTTCACCGAGCAAAATGAGTACCATAGTTTCTATTCACTGATATGTTATTCTAATGACTTTTTTCTTTTAGTTCCAGCCTATCTATAGCCTTTATACACGTTTGGCGCATTACTTATGCACCTAAATTCCATAATGCACCAAAGGCGAGGTGCAATGAACTTTAGATACCATTTATGAATGCACGAAAACCTCTTTCATACATTCAGGCGGATTTGACACTGAAAAATAGGTGCAAAAAAGGTGCACTTCGAACCGTCTAGATCCAGACATGTCTCCCTGGATGTTCATTGACCAAACAAGCACTGTAATCTGGACAGAGAGCTTCACATTGCTTGCTTAATGCAGCTATTTATATTTTAACTAGGTACTATTTCGATACTATTTAAGATGCAAAAATGTATTAACATGCACACACCTATTAATAAATACATTTCATCTGTGGCTGTCTCTATGCCCCAAATGGAAATCTATATCAGCTATGAGCTGGCATAGATTTCCGCTATCATTTGCACCTGTTTTTTGTGTAAATTATAGTAAACTTGTGAGGCAGCATAAACCCCCACCATTACCTAATAATCCTGGACCTTATTCTTCTCCCTTTTTAAGTGATCAACACTAAGAAGGTGCATTTTGGTGTGCAAATGTGATTTGCACAAACTTTTGTGACTTTGCATACCAGAAAACTGGTGTACAAAACTTGCTAAATTCCTTGCCATGAGCTCTGTTCCGAAATGATAAAGAAGCCAACTTTTTTTTTAACAGCTCATAATGTGTTTTAAATATTTTTAAACAATTGTGTTGTAGAGGATTTTTTGATTTGTCCACTGAAAAGCAAAAAGCAGTAAGTTCTGTGTTGAATGTGCAACATGGTGTATTATTGCTGATTTAGCCAATTGCCATGCTTGCAATCAACAATGAATAAAAAATTTAAATATCGTGTCAATTTTGTCAATAATCGATTTAATAGCTTAGATACAATAAATGCAACTAGAATTATTAGAAAAAATCATTATTTTTTTCCCTGGTTGGGTATACTCAGCCTTATTTTTTTTACCAGCTCTTTCCAATTTTGACGTACTTCTTTTTTTATAAAAGTGGAGCATTGGGAGCATGTAAATTTGGCTAAATTACTATATATTGTAAAAAATCAATCAGTTAAATATTGGATATGGAGTTGTACAAAAAAGGGAAGCAGCAAGCTGCAAGTTGCAAAATGATCTTTCAAGTATAAAAGGTTCACAACAGAGCAAATACACCTGTTATACTAATATGTTGTATAACAAATAAAATATTGCATGTTATAATGCCAACATTTCACCCTTAAATGTATCCTTCTACACTGAATATCATCTCAGAAGTGTTAGTTGCTCATTTGACAAATACGAAATGTGTTTATGCATGAGATCTCCTCTATTTTCAAATTCACCTACCAACACAAATTGTTGTCCAGATATTACATAAATTAAAAATGTAGACATTCTTTTCTCCTTTTTCTACTTTAAAATGCTAATCTGCGTCCCATAGTGCTTAGTAGACATTGAGGTGCTTATTATTTAATTATTACTTATTGTTTAGGTATTAAGCAATGAGTTTGATATATAGGTCAAGTCAAACTCTCCAATTTATACAGGGGATTAAGTGCACTCCATTGATTTACCATAATCAACACTATGTTGATGCCAGATTTTTGCTACACAGTTTTTTACTGCACAAAAGTTTACGTCTGTTGGATCCCATAGCTATTGACATCTGTTGTAAAAAAATGAAATAAACATTATACTTCTGGATACACAGTTAAGAGGACAAAAAAATGCTGCTGTCTTGGCAAAAAAATAGTATCTAGGCCTCTACTGTTTTTACAATAGAAGTCATGGCAACAGGATCTGAGTGGTATAGATGTAGGTATTCAGTGGCATTACTGTGTATTTTTTGCAGTGAGCAAATTCATCAGCTATTCATAATGCAAGCTGCCCATTAATTCACAAGAGTTATTGAGGGAGTGGGGGCACAAAAAGAAAATATACCACTTTAAACTTTTTTTCTTTGTTTATAGATGGGCGTGAAGCAGGAGGTCATCTGGGTAGCAAGAAGAATAGTTTAACTAATGAAAGCTATGGGCAGGGTATACCTCATAGCAGTCTCAACCACCACATGATATGATATTGAATGCCATGAACATAAAAGGACACACATCCCATTCAGCCTGGGTATGTAAAATACTAGGCCTACACAGAAAAACAGAGAACTTGCTTCTATCTTAGTTGTCCATATTCCCTATAAGAGCCATAGACTGAATCAGATCTTCTCAAATCTGTTCTTATGGAGGGCCACCAAAATACATGATCATATAAATAAGCACCTTGTACATTCATTGCAATCTTGGAAGCAGCTTTTCACTGGACCCTGAAACATAGAATGGGCATCTGAGGGCTGCAAAGCACAACCCTAAGGCACCAGTTCTGCATTGCAGTACTATAGTAATGCCTATTTATAACTTCTGATCGAATTGGGCAAGTTAACACTGCATTGCTAGGGAACCTCAATTAAACTTAAGCTTTGATGTCCTCTTAATAACATTTTCAATAATGTATCTTTAAAAATAATTCCTGCCATCTAAATGAAGTCATAAAGCTAATAATATATCGTAAAACTGGTTCATTTCATTGATTTAGACCAAAGCTAAAAAGATTCCTTCAAAAGGATCTTCAATCACCAGTCAGTATCGCCCTGATCACACACAAACTGAGAATGCAAATCCAGTTACAGTTAAACTCCTTTAAACCAACAATATCAGGATAGGTTCTAAATTATAAAAAAATCTAGAGTACTGAGCAGTCTAAGATTGTTGGTCTTTATAAAATTGACAGAAAAATCTGGCATAACCTAAATATGCATGTTTCACCCTCTAACATTAACCGCCACGACTTGTAAGGTGTTAATGATTAGCGTTAATGACCGGAAGCATTTTACGATGGTTAATGATAATTATTTTGTTTATGGCATGAAAAACAACTGGTTCTCAATGATACAACTGTTCCCCATCACTTCACTGCTGCCTAAGGAACGTGCATTGGGACAGTTCAAAAAGTGTACTATATCCCCATGATATAAAGAATTTTCCAGAAATATTGTAGCAATGTTATAATTCATGTGTATACTTTTCCTGTTAATAATAGCTAATAAAGAATGCAATGATTATTAAACATGACTAAAATCTTTACAACTATGGTTTTAGACACTGATACTCAACCAAAAATAGAAGAACATCAACCAGTGCCAAAATGATATGAATTTCCGGTTCTAAAAATGTGTCATTAAGTTATGCCTTAAATATTATCAAACTGTGATGCATTTTCAGATTTCATGGTTTTTATTTAGTTTTTTATTACCTTTGTAATCTAATATTTCAGTTCACACCAACAAATAATTTGTTCTGTCTAATCTTGGCTATTATTCACTTTATAGTCAATAGAAGTCCATAATTAAGATGAAGGAAAAGAACCACATTGACCATGATAAGATACAACACTTTTTTTTTGTTTTTTGTTTTTTTGCTGGATTTCATGGCACATGAAAGGATCCATAGATTAAAAAAATAACTAAACTGAATGTGGTCTAAAATGGTTGCAGATTACATAAACTGCTGTTTGTTTAATGAAACAACAGCCGTAAATGTTTTTTTGATCTTAGGAAACCTTTGAGCACTCTACTGCTCACATTATGAAGATGTCAAAAGCAAAGACATCTGGGAAGATCATAGGATCCCACAGAACTAGTAAGGCTATTTTCGATATGTTGCTATGTGACCTAAAGAACATCTGATTCTATCTGTAGGGACAACATTAACCGACTGAAAATAAGTTCCTAATCAATGATGAGCTTGTCTTTTATTTTTCGCTTGTTTTTATTTTAAGAAATTCTGACTTGAGATTTTCATGTTATCACCCTCTGCACGCCTGTCCAATGCTGCCTGTCTATTTCAGATAGGATGTTGAGACAGCGCCTCCCTTGAAATTGAACAGAGGCCTGAATAAAGAGAGAGGTACTTTGTAGTCTACATAGTCCATCTTTAATTCAGCAATGCAGCTATACTCCCGGGCGCTCTGCTTTTTCTCTCTTTTATTTTTACACCAGATGTGTTATGGCATAAAATTCCTTGGTTTTCAATATAAACATCTCCATTCCTTAGGGATATTGATGTTTTCTTCTTCCTAGGGGTTATGATATGGTAAATCAGATTCAGAAAGACTTGGACAATACCAGCATTCATTCCCTGTTTTTTTTTTTTTTTGTAACCTTCTTTTTCTCCAATGAATCAAAATATTGTTTATTCTGCTGCTCCTAACGCCAGTCACTTCAGCTGCCAGTGTTGAAACTTTGTAGCAGCAGCAGGTTGCGTTGCCATGACAACATACTGTATAGCCGCAACCTCTAAAACAATGTATCCAGAGAGGATGGAGAAGGGAGTTTTTACTTCCGATGGAGCAAGCATTCTCCTCAGGATAGTCATCTTGTCACTAGAACAATGTATATCTCTGCCTGCCAATTTTTCTTTACCCTTATTTTCCTTTGATCTATAAAAAATCAAAAGAATGTAGGAGAAAAGACTTTTTTGCACATAACGGCCCTTTATGTTTTGTCAAATTAACTGAATACTCTGAAAACTGATACAGTTTTATAATTAATGACCCCAAGTCTGCTCTTATGACAAATGTTTTGTTCTCAAACTTCTGAGATTTGAATTTCAAATGAACAGTGATAGATTTTTTGTTTTTTTTTATTTTTTTGGGGAGGAGGAATGGAAAAAAAAAATCAGCTGTATTTTCATAAATAAATGTCCGCCGTGGTTATGTTAAATTTAATTAGTGGGTTTCAGCCTGTCTAATTTGTGTCTTGTGTATTTTTTGTTATTGTAATTAGTTTAACCTATAGAATAATTACAGGCATTCATAAGCCAGCAGTAAAACCGTTCATTATGGGTTTAGTTTATAAGTTTTTGTTGCATTAAACACAGGACCAGCCTGCAGGGAAGATACCAATCAGCAAAGCAACAATTAAGAAATTTAGTAAAGTTTTGAATTCATTCATTATTTATTAGGACAAGTAAAATGTAATAAGAAAGTAAAACTGTGTAATCTGACCGGCAAACTTGTGGTCCAAAAATAAAATGAATTTCAGCCCCCATAGTGTTCAATCACTGTGTAGTGTTTGGTTAAAAACACCCTTTAAATTACTGTCCCATGATACATTTGAGGAATCTATTTATAATGCATAGAGTTGTGTACATTTTCCAGAACTTCCCAGATTGTGTAAGCACAACAAGACAATGCAAGCAAAAAAAGATATTAACCCTTTACCTCATGGTAGGGTGTAAAAGGTTTAAGTTGTTTATGTCTAAACTACATGTTCTCAACCATTTTCCTGCAAAGGACCCTGTAGCGGAGTCTTTGGATTAATTCTCACATTATTATTTTTTTTATTTGAACTAATTGTTAAATGTAAATTATATTTTAAAGATCTGGTAAAATCAATGAGATCTAAGACTTAGGGCGACATGCATAAACGGGCTACGCCATATTTGTGCCGTGGTTTGAGCCAAACAAACTGTCCTAGCCCTGTTCAATAGCTGTATGAACCGTCATATGTCAAACTTGCCGCAATCTGCGCCAGACACAACACTTTTGAATGCGCCAATGATGCGGGGGGATGTCGCACCAGGATTGTACAAGGAGCCACACGTTGTGCCAAGTTTGGCGTGAAACTGTCTTACAAATCCATACCAGTTTCAGTTTCCTGGCTGAAACTACTTTTGACGTACAACGGGACACATTTATAAAGTGCTGTGAGACACTTTCATACATACTGTTGGATCATACATTATTAAAAACAGAGGTAGAACTGTCCCACTTAATTTTGATGCCATTCATGTCTAAGATAAATTTCAGTTAACATTCAATTAAACAGAAATTAGACTATTTACCATCAAAATGTACAGACTTTATTCATTTTAGCTATAAATCAATCCCTTTAGGTTCATTTAACTTAGGTTAGGAAAGCTTAGGGCCTCATGTACGAAAACTGTCTAGTTCTAAGACTTTCTTTGTTACCCAAGGCAACCAATCAGAGCTCCCCTCTCATTTCATATAGTGTTCTTAAAAAATGAAATGATTGGTTGTTACAGGCAACAAAGTGAATTTTAGACCTAGCCAGTTTTCATAAATGTGGCCCTAAGGGGCTATTCACACGGCATTTTTGGATCTGATTTTGGAACCGTGTTGGATCTGAAAATCGCATCCAAAAACGCAGCGTCGATCAGATCCTAAATGGATCCAACACGTAGGTGCGTGTTTGGATGTGTGTTGGATACAGCAGGATCGCACCCTATAGTTTAAAATAGGGCTCCTGCTCCATCTTTCAGACCAAGAATTGACATGTCAATTCTGGGAACAGATCCGAAAGACGCAATCAGACACGCATCGGTGATCATTAATGTGAACGCCGATGCGTGTTTCAAGTTAAAAGCGATGTAAAATCACAGATACGTGTTTGGGTCAGTTTAGGGTCCGACAGATGGATCCAAACACTTATCTAAACACGTATGTTCACACCACCTCAACACACCATGTGAAGATACCCTAAGGGTCTCATGTATGAAAACTGTCTCGGTCTAAGACTTTCTTTGGTGCCCAAAGCAACCAATCAGAGCGTCCCTTTCATTTCATATAGGGCTCTGAAAAAATGAAAGGGGAGCTCTGATTGGTTGCTATGGGCAACAAAGAAAGTCTTAGACCTAAACAGTTTTCATATATGTCACCCCTAGTTTATTTTTTTAGTTTGTCCATAAAATACACATTTTCCAGCACTTGACACAGTTTAGTGGTCTATCCCTCCCCCTTTCCACCTTCTTTTTTCTTCCATCTTCTCCTTTTTGTCATTTCATTTCTCTTCCCATTCACTTTCTGTCATTTCAACAATGTGAAATTCAAAAGTCATTGCTACATAAACACAGTAAAAGAGTGGATCAATGAAAAAATTTACGGAACAAATGAACTGTGATGATTAGAAAATTGTACTATAAATATATAGTATAGGTGCTTGTTTATTGAAATATATTTGTGTATGTTTGTGTGATTGCTACCGACATACAAGAGTTCCAACTCATCTGATCATCCAGATTAGAAGCTTCCATGTGGTATATACCTCTACACTATATCAGGATTGCCCAACCTTTATGCCAGCACTCTGTCTCACCTTCAACTGCAATCAGGGATATGATTTGGGCCTAGCAGCGGAAACATAGTAATAATGGATCAGCCTAGCTGGATCGCTGCCTTCCTTGGCTTGTTGTGAACATGTTGTTACCATGGAAACCAACACTATAGTCTAACAGGAGGAGGTGGTGTCTGCTCATTTTAATTCATAAGATATGTACATGGACTTATAGTTAATGGGTAAATGTGCTGATCAAATATTTTGTATCATTAATACATTTTTGATCTACGTAATATGTTATTGAATTATGTGGTTATTACTATCTTACTCCAATGGTTACTATGGGAGGTGCTGAGAAAATAAAAAGTCTTTCCCTCTTCCAGCTTTTTAATTTAACTGCATATTTCCACTGTATTATTGGTGTATCGTGTTATAGTACTCACGTGGTGACTTAGAGGTGGCCACATCATTGCTAAGGTTCCTTGTATATCGAAGATATGTGATTGTAATTCTTGGTGCTACAGGTGATGCAGTCAGTCAGGTTCACTTATGTTATCTCACATTGCTAATATGTTTATTGAATATGTTTGTAAATTACTAAATTAATTAATAATCCAAAAACTTTATTATGTGTCTGCACAGGTTCCATTAACTATCGTAATGTTATATGTTGAATAAATGTAAGAAATAATTTAGTATTGAAAAACACACTAACGTAGGGCATCTGGAGGAGAAGTTATAAAGAAAGAGATAGATAGATAGATAGATAGATAGATAATAGATAGATAGATAGATAGATATGAGGTAGATAAAAAGATAGATAGATATGAGGTAGATAAAGAGATAGATAGATAGATAGATAGATAGATATGAGGTACATAAAGAGATAGATAGATAGATATATAGATATATAGATATGAGGTAGATAAAGAGATAGATAATAGATATATATGAGGTAGATAAAGAGATAGATAGATAGATAGATAGATAGATATATAGATAGATAGATAGATATGAGGTAGATAAAGAGATAGATAGATAGATAGATAGATATGTGGTAGACAAACAGATAGATAGATAGATAGATAGATAGATATATATAAGATAGATAGATAGATAGATAGATATAAGGTAGATAGATAGATAGATAGATAGCCAAACAGGGCCACATGTATGAAAACTATCTAGGTCTAAGACATTCTTTGTTGCCCATAGCAACCAATCACTTCTGATTGGTTGCTATGTGCAACAAAGCAGTTTACACTATTATATATATAATATATATATATATATATATTATATATATATAAATATATATATTCAAGAGAAAGATGTGATATATAGCTAGATAGATTATTTTGGCAGTTTACACTGTGGGCCACATGTATGAAAACGGTCTAGGTCTAAAACTCACTTTGTTGCCCATAGCAACCAATCAAAGCGCCCCTCTCATTTTTTAGAGCACTATATGAAATGAAAGGGGCGCTCTGATTGGTTCATAGGGGCAAAAAAGGAAGTTTTAGACCTAGACAGAGTTTTCATACATGTGGCCCTATATGTTTTATAGATAGAGATAGATAGATAGATAGATAGATAGATAGATAGATAGATAGATAGATAGATAGACACACTGTGATTGAAAAGAGCCTTTATTAAGGGCCCATAGTTAAAGTAACATCAGTGTAAAATAGGCCAATTACTAAAAATCAAAACAAAACTGTCCTAGTCATAGACATATATTCAACATTTGCAGTGTATAGATAAAACCTAGTTATACAGTGTGTCTTTTCAAGATAAAAATTTTGCGTTCTCTCAGTTATAAATCCGGGGCTATAATTTTGCACCATTCTTTTTGAATTACCCTGTGTATAAGTATTAGTATAATTTAGTAAGAAATTGGCTCATGGCCTGTACATTTTTAAAATCTTTCTTATCTTTCTCCGTGAATACATGTGGTATTATTAGGATTACATTGGAGGAGATTGGTTTCCTTTTTTAACTCAACCAGATTTATCTGTGGGCAACATGGACAAAACTAGAATTTATAAGGCTCCATGGCAAAAGGAGATGGATTCCATCCAACTAAAGACAAGAAGCTAAAATAGTAGGCTAAGTAACAAGGTAAGGATAACAATGGCAGATTTCAGAAAACCTACATAGATAGCAAAAAGCCACAAACTTGTTATTGCCTATAAAAACAGCTATAACTACAGGAATGGGGGCATAGTATGTTATAGACTGAGAGAAACATGATGTGGTATGGACTATGGTGCTATCCCGGATTCCTTGTTGTACCACATTGCCGTATTTTCCACTTGCTTTGGTATTGCTAATGTGTATTTGAATTAGATATACAGATACATAGATAGATAGATAGATAGATAGATAGATAGATAGATAGATAGATAGATAGATAGATAGATAGATAGATAGATAGATAGATAGAAAGATGGATGGACGGACGGACCGACAGACAGACAGACAGACAGACAGATAGATAGATAGATAGGTAGGTAGATAGATAGATAGATAGATAGATAGATAGATAGATAGATAGATAGATAGATGGATAGATAGACAAAGAATGTTGATAACCCAGTCATCATACACCTTATCCATGCCATCAGAGGGAACATTTTGTCGGCGGTTGGGGCAGGTCTCCATGAGACAGTAAAAATGACAAACCCAACCTAGCAGTGTCCAAAATCAGACCTGTTTGTTCCCTTGAGACTGATTGCAGAACTGATTGAGTTATACCTGAGTATAATTATATGCCTGTAAGTAAAATATGTTTTTCGGCAGCAGAACTACAGAACACTGAGCTCCGGGCCATATCTAATGTGCACCTTGTGGTGTGTATTATGTGTCAACAAACACTTTCCTCTCAGGCAACTTGTCTGAGTCTAAATTCAATATAAACACGTGATACTTTGTGTGGATTTTGCAGTACGTAGCTCCAGGGCAGTAAAAACATCATCATAACCCTACATAATTACACAAGTCTCAGCATAAACTTATGTTATTTCTGCTGCTTCCATGACACATTACTATTGAATTTACAATTATATACATTGGCCTGTATACAAAAACATCCTCCTAACCCTATATAATAACATAATTCTAAGGCTAAACTAATGTTATTACTGCAGCTTCCATGACAAGTATTTACAATGGCCTTTCTGCATGCGTTTTAATGTGCCAGGGTGTAAGTGTGCAAGGCCAAGGACTGAAGACCTCCCACCCCCCTATAATAGTCATACCATACACTGCTCCATTCATTTTTAGAGTGCCCCTTACACACTGAGATGTGTCCCCTGGATCTTACATCTTGTGCTGTGCACTTTTACGGAAAGGAAATGTGCTGCCTGTGTTGATCATTTTCAAACATCCTTCCAAGCAGGGGGAGGTGAGAAGTGCAGATTTGTATTATTAAGAAGCTCAAGCATTTTAATATTAAGCAGTCTTATTTGTCTTTTACTTGCAGACAGCAATTCTATGCACGTAGCACAACTAAGGTTTCACATAAATATATCATTCTTGACAGTCAACTTTAATACTATCTTCCAGGCATTACAAAAAAGAGAACAGAAGTTATACTATGTTATAGTATAGTGTATGCATGTATATATACAGTTGAAATCAGAAGTTTACATACACTATATAAAAAGACACATATGCATGTTTTTCTCACATGAAATCAGAATAAACCTTACCCATTTAAGGTCAATTAGGAACCAAAATGATTTATATTTACCGAATTCCAGAATAATGAGAGAGAGAGAATTTGTAAGGCATTTTCATTACTTTCTGCAAATTCAAAAGTTTACATACATTTCATTAGTATTTGGTAGCATTGTCATTAAACTGTATGACTTGGGTCAAATGTTTTAGATATCCTTCCACAAGCTTCTCACAATAGTTGGTAGGAATTTTAGCTCATTCCTCCTGACAGAATTGGTATAACTGAGCCATGTTCGTCTTGCTCGCATCTGCCTTTTCAGTTTTGCCCATAAATTTTCAATAGGATTGAGATAGGCTTTGTGATGGCCACTCCAAAACAATGACTTGATTATCCGTAAGCCATTTTGTAACCAGTTTGGCAGTATGCTTCGGGTCATTGTCCATTCTGAAGACCCATTTCCGCCCAAGCTTTAACTTCCTGGCTGATGTCTTGAAATGTTGCTTCAGTATTCCACATAATCTTCTTTCCTCATGATGCCATCAATTGTACAATTGTACTTGCATATAATCGTTTGTAAAGATGAATGAGGCACGTTCAGGTATCTGGAAATTGCACCCAAGGATGATCCAGACTTGTGCAAGTCCACAATTTTCTTCCAGATATCTTGGCTGATTTACTTAGACTTTCCCATGATGTTACGCACAGAAGCAGTGTGTTTCTGGTGTGAATTAAAATACATCCACAGGTGTGTCTCTAATTAACTCAGATGTTACCAATAAATATACCAGAAGCTTCAAAAGACCTGACATCATCATATGGGCTGTCCCAAATTGTTTAACTCATAGTAATCCTAGTGTATGTAAACTTTTAACTTTGTAGAAAGCGATAAAAATGCCTTAAAAATTCTCTCTCTCTTACTTTTCTGGCATTTGGCAAATATAAATAATTTTGAAAATACCAATTGACCTAAAACTGTATTACAAGATAAGAAGATAGAAATATGAATCGATAGATAGATAGATAGATAGATAGATAGATAGATAGATAGATAGATAGATAGATTTTGGGCCACGTGTATGAAAACTCTTAACTATTTATGTGCTGTCACCCATAAAAGACAGCAATACCTGGATAGATGGATAGATAGATAGATAGATAGATAGATAGATAGATAGATAGATACGATAGATAGATAGAGAAGATAAATAGATAGATAGATAGATAGATAGATAGATAGATAGATAGATAGATAGATAGATAGATAGATAGATAGATAGACGGACAGAGCTAAATTAATTTGGTTGCCATCCCCTGACTCCCCTAGGTTCTAGGCTGCAGTCACTACTCTTAACTATTTAGGTGGTGACACCCATAAAATACAGCAATAACTAGATAGATGGATAGATAGAAAAATAGATAGATAGATAGATAGATAGATAGATAGATAGATAGATAGATTTTGTGCAGTGCTTTACAAACCTTTCTGCAAATTGTAGATGCACAGTTCCTTGCAAAAACCTCTTAATACGAACATAGCTACTGTGATATTCAGGATTTTATGCGCTTTATGACATTAAGGCCTAGTTCTCTATATTAAAATATGGTAAAAATCTGGCATCAGAGGCTAAAATACGAATGCTTTTGTACGTATTTAGCACAGCATTTTTGTCAGTACTCTCCTTTTAGGCCTCATGCCCTGCCATAGTGCAATAAAGACTGAAACAGAACCAAAATAAATAAAGAATGCCTGTATCATCTTCCAGTTCGTATTGTCACTATTGCGTCAGTAGTTTTCTTTCACTGCTTTTTATTTCTGTTTTTCTCAGTTTTCACCTATGTTTTCTTCCATATTATACATGCATGTAACAATCTGTAATATGAAACTCATACAAATCTAAAACATGTATCAGGATTATGGATCTCTATTTTCAGACATAATTGACTGATACGGGGAGATTACAGAATGGCATCCACTGGAACATGTTTTGTAGTGAATTATACCAACTCTGTGTGGAAATACGCCTATGAAATCACACAGATGTGAGAATCCTCTGGTTGACTAACATTGTTTCCCTATTTCAGCACACATTATATAGAAATACCACATATTATTTGTGTGCATTAAGGGAGACATGTATGAAAGGAGTTTTCACCCTTTTCTGGCGTAAAATGCGCCAAAAGTAAGCAAGCTGTGATGTATAATGCGTCAAATAACTGTGTGCGGTGCAGAGTTCGCAAGACTCAGCACTTTTTAATGTGCCTACCAGGTGGGGGCATCCGGGGGGCATTCTGGGGGCGTGTCGCACCACACTCGTAATATTAGACACATATATGAATGTGAGTCGGCAAAACTAGACGCATTACTGCTCAAACAGGCAGAACTATTTCAATGTGGTCTGTCTGAGCCTGAGGAGTCGAAGTGGAGCTAGATTTGCCATTAGGTCAAAAAATGTCCATTATTTCTCAACTTACATTCTAAAAAGTAATTTCGGATAATTATCAAACTATATAAAATTAAATTATTTACATTTAATAAAAATGTTATCAGACAAAAATAATATAAAAATATATAATATCCCAAAAATATTTCCTATAAAATGTATTTAAAGTTAATAGAATCTAAAACTAGTTATAAATTAAATAACCCTCTGATATTGTTCAGATTTCTTAATTTTTTATTTTTACTACATTAAATTTGACATTTATTTTTGCTGCTCTCACCCTTTATCCTACATACATCAAGAGCCAGCACAGCACAGGTACTGCTGGGACCTGTGGTTCATCAACCAAGATCACTACCATATTTTCTATTCACTGACATTTCTATTCTAATTACATATATATATATATATATATATATATATATATATATATATATATATATATATATATATATATATATATATATATATATATATATAAAGATGTGTGGCACTCTCGGGCAGTGAGTAATGATTCCTGTTCTGATTGATGGGATTGGTATTTTCATAGACTTCAAGTAAGAAAATATCAAGAGCACTCAACAGTTTTGCAATGTTTGAATCTGTGTTTTATTTACAAGAGTGATGCTCCATACAGAGGATGCAAATAATTGTGACAGGTAATGACGTTTCGGTCTATCAAGACCTTTCTCAAATTGTCACAAATTGTCAATTGTCACAATAGAGGTTATGTAGAGAGGTGTGTGGAGAATGCGGCCGCAGCCGCTGAGCAATCAGGAGCGCTCCGAAACGTCATTACCTGTCACAATTATTTGCATCCTCTGTATGGTGCATCACAGATTCAAGCATTGCAAAACTGTTTAGTGATGTTGATATTTTCTTTCTTGTACTTTATATATATATAACCTGTACACATGTTTGGCGCATTACTTATGCGACAAAGTTCCATAAGGCGGCAAACACACAGACGAGGCGCGTTGAACTTTAGAGACCATTTATGAGCACACAAAAACTTTCATAGATTCATTCGCATTGTACATTTTGCACACTGCACTTCGACCCACCTATTTGCATATATGTCTCCCTAGGTATTGCGGCAGTGTTTTTTATTAGTATTTTCACATTTTTGTCATTTGAATTTTTCAAAAATAAATCAGATCTGGACACAAATATATATATATATATATATATATATATATATATATATATATATATATATATATATATATATATATATATTGTGTCAGATATGATTATTTTTTGAAAAATTAATGACAAAAATATATATTCTATTTTAAGACCCAATTGTCTTCTAGAATGAATGCCACATTTAAAACCTGTCATATAAAAAGTTTAGCCATGTAAATGGTTCTGTATTTTTTATTTACTTCATTTGTTACATTGTTTCTGTATGAATCTGTGAAGTTTGCCATTTACACAGAAAATAGTACATCACTATATTAGTTAATTGCTCACATTATATACAGAGAAAGAGTGAAAGAAGCCTTATGGAGACCACCACCCCAAATTGCATACAAAAAATGGCCTTTTAGAGAGGTGGTCTTCTCAAAGAAGAGGGTCAGTATGCATATCAACAGGAACTCTATTACAGGAAACTTGGCCTAGATAAAGGGGTGGTCTCTCTATAAATAGTGGTATAATGTAAACTATACAATTATATTTATAATTATATTTATATTTAGTAATGTTGAACGTTTTCTGTCACTTTGCCTGATGATTTTCCTTCATGCATTGTATTGAGTGGTGTGTGATGTATCTGACGGTGGCAGATTCCTGACTATGTCCTTGCTCCAGCAGTAGATTATGCTAAATAAGCAGGCAAATATATTATTAGTGTGTTGTATACCAAGTTACTCCTACTAGCTGGATCTATAGTGTAGGATAGATAGATAGATAGATAGATAGATAGATAGATAGATAGATAGATAGATAGATAGATAGATAGATAGATAGATAGATAGATAGATAGATAGATAGATAGATTAGAGAGATTACTAAAATAGATTAGAGAGATAGATTAGACAGATAGAGATTTACAAATTTAAATTACAGCGATAGATAGACAGACAGACAGACAGACAGACAGGACAGATAGATAGATAGATAGATAGATAGATAGATAGATATGAGAGAGATAAGAGAGATAGATAGATATGATAGATAGATAGATAGATAGATTAGAGAGATTACTAAAATAGATTAGAGAGATAGATTAGACAGATAGAGATTTACAAATTTAAATTACAGCGATAGATAGACAGACAGACAGACAGACAGACAGATAGATAGATAGATAGATAGATAGATAGATAGATAGATAGATAGATAGATAGATAGACACAAAGAGGCACAAGCAAACTATAAAGTGGTGGGGGAGGGGACAACAATGTGCTTTGATAAAACTCGTTTTTTCCTGCCTTGATGTGTATAGATGGGTCCAGTGTGTGTAATTGCATTAGTAGCTGCTGTGTGAGGGACTGGCTCTTGATGTGATGCTGCTGGTAGCCCATGTCAGGAGGAGCTGGCCCCCAGATGGTAATTTAGATGCTGGTGTGGGTTGTGTGTGGCAGGGAACATCTATCTGGTGAATAGGCGGTGTCACACGGTAGCATGCACTCTTGTCAGGGCCGATTGTGTTTTAGGCAAACATTTGAGCAAACATAAAGGCAAAGGTCAAGTGCTGTTCACTTGCAATGTGTGTTCATTTACCTAGCCAGCCAATAGGGCGACCGGGGCATTTTCTGCTTCAATTACACTGCAAGTCAGTGAGGTCTCTATAAGCATCAGGTAGTGTCCCTCTCACATCCAGGTAGACAGCACTCTGCATACAGCAGGCTCAGCATTTTCGGGGGAGGATGCCAGGCATAGGGCAAGCAACAGGGTGCAGTGAACCTCTGCCTGCACCCAGCACTTTGTTGCTTCTAGCTGTAAATCTTGTGTTATGCCAGCAATCAACAAGTAAATCTAGGAAATTGTGACGCCCCACAGATGTATGAATTGTTACATTGTGTAGATATAAGGCAGATCTTTTCTCCTTGGTACCTGTATGTTCACACATTTGTTCTTCGTTGTATTGTGTATACATCTCTCTGTACCTCTTACGTCTTGTATAGGTACAGTATGTGTGCTGCACATCTATTATTTTCATCTCTTTCCACATGTTTTATCTATCGATCTATCTACAGTCTATCGAATCTGTTTGATATCTATCTCACGTCTATTTATCTATCTCATATCTATCATCCATCTCTAATATTATCTATTTATCCTATATCTATCTACCATTTCTCGATCTATTTATTTAATGTCTAATATTATCTATTATTTATCTATCTTATGTCTTATCTATTTATGTGTCTCGTGTATCTAAATATCTGTCTCTTTCTACAACATATTCACTTACCTACGTATGTGACATATATCTCTATATATATGTATGTAGAATATTCTCCTATGCACCAGGAGTTGCCCCTTCCATCAGCAGTGCTGACATCACAGTTTATGAAATAGTCTCTTACTTACCAAGCTCTTTGCAGCCCAGGCAGCAGGCATCAGGCTTCATCTGGCTTGGTGAGCTGTGTTTCGCTGGAAAAGGGGACGTTTTGATGTGCCCACACACATACATAGGCTGGTGGCACCTGGGCACTAGTGACTTGGGCAGTAATAGTAGTACATAGGAGTGCTGTGTATGGTGTTAGTGTTATCCCCCATCCCCCAGTGAAGTTTGTATAGAGAAAAAAATCTCCTGGCTTGTACTTTGTGTGGACTTTTCTAGTTATTCATCTGCTTGGTCGCCTAAGCCGCACAAAGGAGTATCAGCTGCGTTATGAAAAATGGCCCCGGCCCAGAGAATGTCACAGTGGTCGGCTTATTATTTTACCCTTCTTAAAAAAAATCTCAGGGAAAGTTCTGCTTTTGATGAATTCAATACAAGAGGAGTCTAGAGCGGAAGAGATTTCAAGCTAAAACCATGCAGCATGGGGCACAGCCAGATGGCCGGACAGCCAGCACCTCTCCTCTATACAAACCCCCATATTACATATTACTAGTCCAGCACTTTATTCCCTCTGATACCGACAAGATCTACATCCACATTCATTAAATGACACGCTTCAGTGTACTGCAGGGGCAAAGTGCTCAGCCTGTCCTCATCTACAGTGCATACAACATATTCCTTATACTAAGAAATACCTCCATTCATGTTATCATGAATATTACTGCCATAGCATTACCCGAAAATCAACGACATGGAGGACACATCTATGAGGAATATATCGATTTTTACCTCATATATTTATTGATTGATATCTGATATTTAGGTCTCTACCTCTCGCATCAATCTGTATTATTGTTTATCTATCTAAATGTCTTTCCATCTAGCTAGATATTTCTTTCTTTCTATCTATCCCTATAGCTAGATGTTTATCTATCTCATATCTATCTTTCTCTCTATCTCATATATATCTATCCTATCTATCTCTATATCTATCTGTATCTATCTGTCTATCTTATCTATCTATCTATCTATCTATCTATCTATCTATTATATAATATATATATATATATATATATATATATATATTATATTCTTCTGTCTATCTATATATCTCTCTATATCTATCTGTCTATCTATCTGTCCCTCTAGCTAGATTTTTTTCTTTCTTTCTTTCTTTCTTTCTTTCTTTCTTTCTTTCTTTCTTTCTTCTTTCTATCCCTCCATCTAGATTTTTGTCTGTCTATCTCTATCTATTCATAATGATCTATATCTTATATATCTGTTCATCTATCCATCTATATATATATATATATATATATATATATATATATATATATATATATATATATATACATACATATATGTATGTATATATTATATATATATCTTTACTATTTCCATTTCTAAAGTCTGTATATTTTTTTCAGCTCTAGTGCTATGGATTTTCCGATCAAGGTCCTGGTTCGCTGGCAACCTTGTCTTGATTGTATTTCTGTGGTTGTGCTGCTCTTGTCCAGATAATATCTATCTATCTTCGATCTTATTATCTATCATCATCATCTATCTGTCTATCTATCTTTATCATACTATCTATCTATCTATCTATCTATCTATCTGTCTGTCTGTTATCTACATGTATCTATTCTATTATCTATCTATCTATCTATCTATCTATCTATCTATCTATCTGTCTGTCTGTCTGTCTGTCTGTCTGTCTATCTACCTATGAATGTATCTATCTATCTATCTAACTATCTATCTATCTATCTATCTATATGTCTATCAATACATCTAGATAGATTTTTTTTGTTATCAATCTGCCTATATCTATCTGTCTAGATATTTATCTGGCTCTCGCTCTATCGAAATTGTTGTTATCTATTATGTGCACCACTGTTTAGGTTATCACTATTCATCCTTCTGTTCACCTATCAAGCTCTCTCTCTCTCCCTCTGTCTGTCTGGCTGTCTGTCTCTCTCTCTCTCTCTCTCTCTCTCTCTCTCTCTCTCCTCTGTTTCTCTGCCTGTTTCTCTGTCTCTCTCTCTCTCTCCCTCTGTCTGTCTCTCTATCTTTATCTGTCTGTCTCTCTCTCTCCCTCTGTCTGTCTGTCTCTCTATCTTTATCTGTCTGTCTGTCACTCTCTCTCCCTCTGTCTGTCTCTCTATCTTTATCTGTCTGTCTCTCTCTCTCTCTCTCCTCTGTTTCTCTGCCTGTTTCTCTGTCTCTCTCTTTCCTGTTTTGTCTGTCTGTTAGCTGTCTACAGAATACAGCAGCCTTTGCTCCAGTAAAGAGTTAAGGGGCCGGCTGAAGCACTGCAGTGCAAGAAGCTGCAGCTACCGCAGCCCTCAGTGTGTACGCTGCAGGACAGACGTGTGCAGTGTGTATTTCGGGATTGTCAGGCACACAATGGCATATTTCTCCTAGGCCCTGCTTTCCCCTATACACGGAATGTCTTACTCCTGTGTGTTTGTTAATTGTAGGAGACAATTGCACAAAAAAACAACTACTTGAATCGTCCAAGCAAAACCAACACTCTTTGCTGTGGGGGTCAATAGGGCACAGAAGCCCGGTCCCTCCACAAAGGAGCAGGACATTAATGCAGACTCTGCTGCGGAAACGGGTTTTTATGTTAAACCATTTAGTAGCCACAAAAGCCATTGAAAGCCAGTCCTGTCCCGCTCTTTGCCCTCATTCAGCTCCAGTTACTGTAAAGTCCCTGCAGATTTAAAATTCAAGATCCATGTCACCACAAGCAGCCTTGACTATGTGAACCTGTTATCACTTCATAAATCCATATTCTCAGCACAGACAAACCCTAGAACCCTAGAGGCTAAGGACACCATAAACTATAATGGTGTCAAATCAGCAATCATATCCCTATGGATGCAATTATTCTTGATGTAATAGAAATGACGTCATATCAGCAAGTTTCATCACTTCTGATACGTCATAATGACGTATTATTAATGATATATTAGAAATGACATCAAAACAGCGCGCTGTATGACTAATGATGTCATAGGAATCAAGTTATCATGACGTCATGTGTATTCCACCAAGTGCTGAACATTATTATTATCTTATACCTGTGTTGTTGCCTGTTTGTCGTGTGCACTTAGGTGCGTGTAGGTAAAAACAGATATTATGGTTTCTATTCATAAGGAAACTTGAATTCTATTAATGCAGTCATTCACTTTGCAGGCAGGTGAAGGTATGTTATCTCTAGCACTAAAAAAAAAAATCAATGATTCCCTTTATAAAGAAACAAATGCTTGCAGATTATTATTCCCCCGCACAGCATCTTATTCGGGATACTACTCGAGAAGGTAGAATTCCTATTTTATAAAGGGTTGGAAAATTCAAAACAAGTTTCAGAATTAAAAATGACAAAGTAAACAAGGACAAGAAGTGTCTATGTGATGAGACGCCTGTAAAGCCCAATCCCGATTCTGCCTGTGGAATTAATTGATCCAATAAATTAAGGCGCAGTCATATACTATATGAATTGCTCTAATATGGATATATTCCTGCTCTATGACTTAATGAAGCTATTTGCAGCCTGATGCTGCAAGTCAACGCGGGTGTGCAAGTGGATTAACAATGTATCCTCGGGATGATGTATAATTAGTTTACTGGCGGTACATATCAATTTTTGATGACTGCAGAACACATGCTCACTTTACCAACGAGCAATTTAACTGCTCTCCATAGTACACTAAAAACAGGGCTGTTTGGAAATAATACACGAGTTCTACATACAACTGCATGGGAAATCAGGAAACTTTTCAGAGCTAAAATTATCATTAGCTTTAGGCTGGAATCGCACGTGCATTTTTTTGTGGCAGTTTTTGTTGCAATTTTTGTGGCGGTAATTTTAAACAAAAGTCAGGAATGGATTACAAAAAAATTGCAAATACAATGGAAGGATTTTTCTTTCCCTCTGGATCCACTTCTCTTTTTGGCTCAAAAAAGTGCAGCAAAGATGCACGTGTCTTCCAGCCCAGAGAATGGCTCTGGTAAGAACTGAAACGTTGCCTGGGAATAAAAGTTACACTTCGTTTTGAATCTGTGCTATCCTTACTACTTATTCATATTTTTGGACTTGGTTCGGTCCTTAGGACGTGCACAATTATACTTTTTTAGCTAGTGCTGTTTCACCTTTGACTTTGTTCCAGCCTAGAGAGACTCACAATGTCCTACAGACCTACACTGGAGGAAGGGAGTATCTTATAACTGTTTGTTGATATTACTGATTGCCAAAAATTCAAATGAGTGGAGCTTCAGCTAGTATAGAACCAATGGATTCATTTTTACAAAAATAGAAGTAGGAGGTAGTAGTAGTAGTAGTAGTAGTAGTAGTAGTAGTAGTAGTAGTGACAGTAATTACATAAACAGAAGGAGATCAAATAAAACCTGCTTAATGTTAATATTACAATCAACAGTACAAAGACCTGCACATTTGAAGACAGTGACGACATAGAATGCATCTGTATAGTACAAATAGCACAGTAACTAAGCAAATACATCAAAATATATATATATCTAAAACAAGAAAGTAAAAAAAAAATTGTTTAAGGCTAAAGAATACTGACTTTCTTAACAGAGACACATGGCTTGCTGACTTGGACCTGATTGAGGGCTGGCTCAGTGAGTCATGTACATGATCATAATTTTTAAATTTGTTGTGCAACATATATATTTTTTTTAATAATAGTAATAAGATTGAAAAAGCAAAATGAAAGAGTTATGTAGCTGATATAGTCAGAAACTTCAGACTCACATTGAGCAGGAGATAGGGTGGGTTTAAAGGTTAACACCCTAGATCATTACTTTATGGAGGTTTTTGAAAAAAAAAAGTCTAATTAAAATTAAATGGTTTAGGAAATATAGTAAATATTAGTTAAATGCATAAAACGGCCTGCAGAACCAAGCCTGAATCAGAATATGGTCAGTGTGTGCAGCATAGAAAACTACTGACTGCACTTAATTAAATGTAATCAAAATATATTGCAATCAGGATATAACAAATTAAAAATGCAATGAAACTTAAAACAAGTCAGTGTTGCTTGCAGACACAAGGGAGAGGTCACACTCAACTCTTCATTTTCTTAACTGCTGATTTTTTTCTTATGAAAAAAAAATTAAGAAAGTTCTTGAATCCAAAACTGTATAATCTTTTTTCCTAAAATGATACATTCTTATACTATGTTGAATCTGAAACTGCAAGCCCATATAGGAGGCATGCATACCTAACTATAAGTTAAAGTAGGGAAAGGGGTTATACTGTGTCCCATTGTTAGCCATTTGCTGAATGAATACTAAGTAAATGAATGAATAAATAAATAAATAAATACATAAATAATAATGAATTCAAGCAAAATAATATCAACGTTATTAAGAAATATAAAACACAACCAAGGGTTGAGTTACTGGGTCACAAAAGTCCATTATTACTCTCCTACTTTCACACAAATTATATTAAAATAAAATAGAATAATATGACAAAATAAAATCTGTTGCTTGATGAAAAGACATTCAAGCACTTGGTGCCTTTGTCTATAGGACACAATGTAAACCTCCTGTGGATATAGTGCTGGATATTATGAATTACAGACACCCCAGGACTATGTCTAGTAACACATGCTTCTGCAACCTGCAATCCTACTAATGCAATTATACAACTTGATTACAAAGACTTTGACAATGTGTCTTTCTGAGTTTAACATCTTTACTCTAGAACTGACTCCAGCCCAATAGAAGAATCCATGCTGAGTGATAGTATTTGCATTTTTAAATGTGATTTAATTTTATAGAGTCAGAGTCAAAGGTAGAACAGCAAGGATCAGTTGACCCAATGCACCGAACTTCATCTATCACGTCTAATGTTATAAGAGGGATAGGCCTCCATCAATCATGGAGGATTCTTGTAGTGTAAATATGTATGCGCTAAATTGTCATAGCATGATTCATGATCACCTTCCTTGCTTCACATTAACCACATTAAAACGTCCAGAAGACCATTGCCTGCATGGACAACATTCCAACATTCTTGGACATCTTCTTTGCTACATTTGTTAACTTATTTAGTATTTTTTATTATTATTATTATTATTATTATTATTATTATTATTATTATTATTATTATTACTATTACTATTTTGTAAACGAAATCAGATCAATAAGTATACAAAGTAATATGGAATGTAAGACAGACGCTAGATTAACACAATTAACATTGCAATTTATCCCATAGATCTCTGCATGAGACACTAAAAAGCTTACACTCTTAAAGGGACAATAACCCTTGAACTTTGGAAATATACTTCTATTGTGGGCGAGTCATCTAGCTTCAGATGCTGGCTGTAATAATTTCCAATTGAATATCCAGAACAAAATGTCTGCCCTATAGTTCTGAGAACCTTTAGATATATTTAAATTCCATATATCTGAATGATATTACCATTTCTTGACTTTTTCGTAAACTTTCCACTGTGGGTTTAGTGTTCCTTTAAATGGGTTTATGGGATAAGTGTCATTGCTTTGTACCTGAAGCAGGTGATGACAAGTCACAAGCTCTATCTCCATGGATACTTGTCATAAAAGTCAATAAGGCAGATCATAGATGCATATGACATTACTTGCAGACAGCCCATGACTAGCTAGGTAAATGCCTTCATTAGTGTGATCTGTGAAGACTGTCGAACATTTCATTAATTTATAATTTATGGATGTTTGACAAATATTAAAAAGTATGTAAATATGGAAGGGATAATGTGTTTTCTGCGGGGGACGAGGAAATGACCCGCACCCTACTCTGCCTGCTAGATTACACCAGAGGTTCTGGCTGCCTGTTATCACACTGTGCCTTCCCATAGACTCCAGCTGCAGAATTTGCCACTGACAAGTGAAATAGTGCATAGCAACCAATGGTTTACATCGTAATAAACTCAAGAGCCATTTGCATTTTCTACATTTTATTACTAAGGTAATTTACTATGACACATCTCTAACGGTAATTTATGAAAACATTTTAAAGCAATTACACAAAGTCTACAAGCATTTTCAGAAACAAAAAAAGTCAAACAAATGGCAACTGGTTTGATTTTTTTTTCTAAAGAGTCTATATAATAATAAAGGGCATGCTAGTGGCTAGAGAATATCAGACAAGATGGAAGGATTTGTAACATAACAGAAAAAAATACTTCAGTGACAACATAAAATAAAAAAAAACATGTTTTTTGTTCAGTAGATATTTGTACGTCAATAACTTGTACTTCCATTGTCAAATTCTCTTTTGCTATCAGCATGTGCGGACTAAAAACAGCCTAAGAGCAAATCCAGCTCTGCCCTATCACCCTTTGTTTTTATGTTCTTATTTTTTTGTCGAAATCATGATCAATGTTAGGTTTTAAAACTATACTGCTAAAATATTATGTAAGGAAGCTAACGGTGCAAATACATATTCAACTAAGGTTGGGTTTAAATTATTATTTTTTAAAGGTGTGATTGGGTGTCCAAATGGTCGAGTTGTATTCCCTTATTCCATATTATTCTGAAGATAGACAGACAGACAGACAGATATATATATATATATATATATATATATATATATATATAATAGATAAATAGATAGATAGATAGATAGATAGATAGATAGATAGATAGATAGATAGATAGTTTGTGTTTGTGCAGTGCCTTACAAACCTTTGTATTTGTGTGTTTATATCTGTCTGGTGGCTGCATTTGGATATAATTCATGAAAAACTGGGTGTAGATATAGGATAGATAGATAGATAGATCTAGATAGATAGATAGATAGATAGATAGATAGATAGATAGATAGATAGATAGATAGGGATCACAGTCATATATACATGCAAGAGGAATTTTATTTTGTCTCTACCAAAGTCCAAGAGAGCCTCAGATTGTGTTGTTTCTACTGTGCTACATAAACTCTTTTGCAGACACATTAATCCGACAGTGAATTCCGATTTATGGGCTTCCTTTTTGTGACTATTTGCGAGAACAGTGCATTTCAGTCCTTTGCCACCATTGACCTCAACATGCCTGTGCTCTGGAGAGTGAGTGAAGCTATTCACCAGCATTCTAAGGCTTTCTAATGTCAACCTCTTGTGTGTGGGTCACATGAAACATGAAATTCGATCAACATGGTCTTAGACAATGACTTAACTGGGACCATACTCATTCTAAGTTATGCATCAAGTACTACATAAGGAGAAGTTTTCTAGTAGAAGTCCAGTAGTTGAGGATAGTACAACTATTAACTTTGTACCATTTCTTCAAGTTTATGTAAAGATTATGACCAGGGATACTCAAGCTCCCACTGGAATAACAAAACGTGTTGGGGTTAAATCCAACTTCATGCATGAGTCTTGTGAGATTATCAGACTTTGGAAGATGTTTATATTTCACACTCTCGTCTAGATTTCCTACACTAGATACCAAGATGCCAGATGATATGAAACATAGAAATGCCCCCTCCTCCTAGAAATGATGAATGGCAAGAACCAGTTTATAGCCAGGAGGCACATTTACCAATTCATAATCATTTATTTCTTGCCTGATGTATGACCTTTAGTCTTAAATCTGAACAGCTCCTATTTGAAGGTGTAAATGGTTCCTCTGGTTACTGCACTGAACCTTGCTACATTAGTAGTGATTGATCTCCCCCACAATTCGTCCCAAAGTGCTATTTTCCAAGGGAGAACTGGCTTTTGGAGATGAACTGGGGAGTGTGATCCATATTAATGAAGCTTGGAGATATAGGGACGTTTTGGTAATGTAGTTATTTGTGTCTATGACTCTTGCAGTCATTTTCTCTTAGACCCCCGTTGATGTTTTACATTGAATTAAAAAGGGTCTTCTAAGCATCATTTTTTTCAAAAGCAAATTAACTGCATTATAATGCGAAAAACAAATGTTGACTTGTGTCTTGAAGGAAGCATAGTGTTGGCCATACATCAAAGGGAAGATGGGCTGCAGGGTTGTGTGGTGTTGCAATCAGCCTGTGCTGCACTGATATGCTCTGGACTACAGGGGACAAACAACACAAGGATATGTGCGCTGTTCCACAAGGAGATGTCTGTAGCCAATTTACTACTCTTTATAAATATATCTATTTCTACACATCTACTCTGTGTAGAACAATGCACCGGACCTGTGCTCTAGAACCAAGGACACTTAGGGCAATAGTGTTTTTCGTTTACAGAATTTAGTCCCAATTGTAATTAAAGAGATGTGTTACTTTCCACAGAAAATGCTTGAAATATCTAATAACATCCTGCTATGTAATTATACTACGGAGATCCTGATGACTTTAGTAGAACATATTTTTAGGGACTTAAGTTTTATGTGTGTAATTTGCAGCACTCACAAAAAAAAAAAAAAAAAGTGCAAAACGTGTATTTTTATTCCCAAAATGTTTTTTTTTTTTGAATAATTTTATTTTCCCACCACATAATAACCTTTTTTCTATCTAATCTATCTATCTATCTATCTAATCTTATCTATCTAATCTTATCTATCTAATCTATCCTATGTATCTATCCATCTTCCTATCTATCTTCTTTTCTATCTATCTTCCTACCCTTTATCTATCTTTCTATCTCCATTTTCCTATTCTTTATCTATCTATCTATCTATCTATCTATCTATCTATCTATCTATCTATCTGTCTTCTTCTTTCCTTCTTCTTTATCTATTTTCCTTTCCCTTCCTTCTTTCTTTCTTTCTTTCTTTCCCCCCTTCTCTATTCTTTCTATCTATCTATCTATCTATCTATCTATCTATCTATCTATCTATATCTATATCTTTATTATTTTCATTTTGAAAGTGCTGTGTGTTTTTTCAGCCTGTATTTGCTATTGGATTTTCTGATCAAGATCCTGGTTCGCTAATTGTCTTAATTGTATTTCTATGGTTGTGCTGCTCTTGTCCAGATAATTTATCTATCTATCTATCTATCTATCTATCTATCTATCTATCTATCTATCTATCTGTCTGTCTGTCTGTCTGTCTGTCTGTCTGTCTGTCGCTGTCTGTCTGCTATTCTATCATCTGAAATGTCTGTCTGTCTGTCTGTCTATGATCCTGTCCATCTAGCTAGCTGTCTAACACATTCCTAAATACATAATATCATGCATACAAATACATGTATACATTATAACAAATATATTATTGAATACAATCAGATACCACACAAACAATATATCATGTACTGAATTACACTGCTCTATTTCCACCAGTGTATTTGACACTTTAGTTGTTATTTGTATTTTTTCCCTTCTTTCAGCATCCAAATACGCAGCCTGCTACGTCTTGGTATCCTCTATGGCTGGATGTACACTTGCATTTAAACATTCTGTAAGATCTGTTTGTCAAAAACAGTAAAACAATGTTTTAACAGATCCAACCAATTTCAATGTAATGCAAACTAATGGAAAGAAACCACTGATCATCAGTCTAAGAAGACTATTTTAAAGATGCATGTAATTCAAAAAAAGTCAAAATAAAAATTGTATTTAAATTTTTATATTATATATGCATTATACCTAAATTTATCCCTTGACATATATACATGTATATCTGTATACACCATATACTTAAAACTCCCCCCCTACTATCTAGTATATCTACCCACCTTCTACTACACCATCGTCATCTATCTATGTGTATCTACATATCATATACATATATAATTATATTATATAAATATATATAAAAAAATTAATATTAAATATAAAATATATATATATATATTTTATATATAAATATTATATTTTATTTATATATATAATATTTAAAAAATTATCATGGTAATTTTTGGGTAATATTGGATAACACTTGGTAAATTAAAGGGGGGCCCCCTTTAGGAAGTAGGGATTTTTCAATTTTACTGAGCTCGCTCATTGACAGCTAAATGAAGACAAAACCTTTGTTGGTTATTTCCAGATTTGTGATTTGGGGAAATGAAGAGAAATAAAGAAGAGACAAGAAAATGCTGTTACAATGAAAAAGGACAAATTAGAAGACATTTTGTGTGATCAAAGCTTGCAGAGAAAGGAGTTTGTCCATTGAGGGGCTGCCTCATTGAGAGTGCTGAAAGCAGCGTGTCCTGTGCAGAGAATGTGCTCATTCACATGCAGGGCGGCCGGGGTGCACTAATTCTGCAGTTATATGAACTTGTGGGAATTAGTGTTCACTCTTCGAAAACCACACCCCCATCCGTGAACGCCAAATCATGTCACTGCCCACCCTCATCATCTGCGCCATGCTCTGCAATTTGGGGTTTGCCCCTGAAAATTTTTGGCCCGACGGGTGCTCTCCACTGAGACCAACATATCTTAGAAAGAGTCCACAAAAAGTGCCACAAGATTCCAGATCAAATGTGATTACTTGTAATTGATGTCCTGGTCCAAAAGTATAAATCTAAGTGCTCTATTGAAAAAGAAAAAAATGTTAAACTAATAGAAATGAGTGCTACACTGAAAAAAAGAGTGCCACACTGAAAAAAGAGTGCTAAACTAATAATAAAAGAGTGCTACACTGATAAAAAAGGGTGCTACACTGATAATAAAAGAGTGCTACGCTGATAATAAAAGAGTGCTACACTGATAATAAAGGCTACCTGAAAAAAAAGTGACACTGATAATAAAGGCTAAATGAAAAAAGAGTGCTACACTGATAATAAGAGTTCTACACTGAAAAAAAGAGTGCTACACTGATAATAAAAGAGTGCTACACTGATAAAAAAAGAGTGCTACACTGATAATAAGAGTGCTACACTGAAAAAAGAGTGCTACACTAATAAAAAAGAGTGCCACACTGAAAAAAGAGTGCCACACTGAAAAAAGACTACAGAAAAAAGAGTGACACTGATAAAAAAAAGGGTGTACACTAAAAAAAAGGGCTACACTGATAAAAAAAAGTGCTAAAAAACTATAAAAAAAGAGTGCTACACTGATAATAAAAGGGGCTACCTGAAAAAAGAGTGCTACACTAATAAAAAAGAGTGCCACACTGAAAAAAGAGTGCCACACTGAAAAAAGAGTGCTACACTGATAATGAAAGAGTGCTACACTGATAAAAAAAAGGGGGTCACTGATAATAAAAAATGCACACTGATAAAAAAAAAGGGGCTAATGATAATAAAAGATTCCTAAACTGGTAGAAAAAAAAAACTACACTGAAAAAGGGAAAAAAAGGCAATTGATAGTAGAAAAGGGTGCACACAAAGCAAAAGTGCTACAGTGAAGAAAAGATGAGCGCTCCAAAAGTCCACAACCGTGGGGGCAAAACAAAAGCACCTACACACACACAAACTAAAAAAAAAAAAAAATATATATAATATATTAATATTAAAACAAAATTTTAAAATTTATATTATATATATTATATAAAAGGTTAAAAATGTTTTATTAATAAATAAATTTATAATATATATAATTATATATATAAAATTTTTAAAATATATTATATATAATATATAATATATAATAATATATATAATATATATAAAATAAAATAAAAGATGACATTTGTGTGTGCTTATTTATGTATATATTTATATATCTCAGTATATATCCCTCAGCACTCTTTGCTATGTATATGCATAAACAAGTATATATGCATACACAAATACACTAATGAATACACAAATATACGTATACGATATAAATGGGGTATAGAACATATTAAATTTGAAAAGAAAGACTATATAAAATTTTTTATACATGCGCAGATACGTACATACCCATACATTTTACATAAATATAAAACTATATATGCCCGAAAGACAGGTTATGTAAAAAGGAAAGCCTAGCATGTCATTGTATAGACGGTTTCACACTTTTACATTTCACATTGAACCTTTCCACACAGGCAGAACTTTTCCTTTCTTCTCCAGACAAGGCGTGAGGAGGGTTGGAGGATTGGGGCATTTCTCTCTGCATGAAGGGGGTTTTTTCTCCTTCTTACAATACCGATAATTCACAAGATTTCATTTACAATATCACCATTTGCCCATTGAGTGACTTTTTACAAAATTTTATAGCCATTAAATTCCAATGCCTTTTGGGGCTATACCTACTTCCTGTATTTCCGAACACCGTCACATATGAAGACGTGGATGGAGCCACAAAGCCTCCTAATCTCTGTTTAAAGGGTTATGTGCAATTCTTTACAACGGTTTCCGGAAGATGGATTACACACATCTCCATGAAATAGTCCCACTGTACATTACAGGTCTGAGGCTGCAGCACGGACCATTCAGAACTGCAACTAAAAGTTCCATTGCTGTGCATGTCTTGTAGATAAACCTATCATGTGCACTCATTTATTATATGAGCTGTTCACAGTCTTCAACTATTCGTACAAATAAACCAGCAATTTGTTCGTGCACTTTAGCAAATCGCTAGAAAATCCGATTCACTGAAGTCTTCTTCAAAACAAATTCGTTAAAATTCGTAATGGATTCAAAGTAGTTTCATTGTAAATAAATGTATCTATTTTCCCAAATATGACCCCTCAATGTTTAATGCAGAATTCGTTAATGTGATTTTAATGGTCGCAGAAGAGAACAATTCTCCATCAGCTTTTGTGGACATTAGTTTAAGCTGTTTTCCTGTCATCAGGCGTCTATGGAGGGTTGTGCAGGAGATAATTTACACTCTCTTAGGTTCATTATGCCCAACAAAAAACCCAAATAGAAAATGCATTTATAAGTGTGCCTTTGGGGGTTTTATAGGGGGCAGCGCCATGTGTGTGCTATTACTATAGTGTTACTTCAAAACAAGCAGAAAAAGTCAATGTGAATGTAAAGCTGATTGATAAACTTGAATGAGAACGTATTGATTTATACACAATCCCAGTTCATTGGCACAAGAGAGCAAAGGTCAGAGCGTTTAATCCTATAGCTGTGATATGACCCATAGGCTTATCCCCTCCTCCAAGAATGCTGAGAGGACCAAGACACAGCAGCTGACAAGGGAGTTCTAGAAATGACTTGTGCTGGAACATGTTTAGTACATAGAAGTGCACATTAACAAACAGACAGATAGATAGATAGATAGATAGATAGATAGATAGATAGATAGATAGATAGTAGCATAAAATACAGTTATAGATAGATAGATAAAAATTAAGATAGATAGAAGAAGAAAAAATAGATTAGATAGATAGATTGGGAATAGACATTTGAAATTACAGTTATAGATAGATAGTGAAAATTACAGTTATAGAAAAAGATTTAAAGAAGAACAGACGGGACAGAAAAAATAGATAAATAGATAGATAGAATTAAAATAAGATATAGATAGATAGTTTAAATAGAAGATAATAACAAACATATGATAGTTTAAATTATAAATAATGATTAACTTATGAATGAAAAAAAAAAAATTAGAAAAGTAAGAAAAACAAAAACAACAAATACTTTACCAGAGAATGAAAGAGAAAAATAAAGAAAGGGGGGAAAAAGTAAAAAAAGAAAGCCTGTTAGACCATGTGGGATACATAGGGCAAGTATAGAATAATGTACCCTTTACAGAAATAATTCTTAGAAGGCATATTAGGCTATCAAGGGGTTTCTGGACCATAAAGAGCATATGGAACATTAAAGTGAATCTTGATCTTCAGAATTTATAGGAGGGGTACATTATCCTTTTTAATACATACCCTGCTGCTGTGTAACCTCTTGCAGAAGAGGAAGCAAGAACTTCAGGTCTCACTGATTGAATAACAGGAGCTGCAAGTTTTCCCAGAACGTATCAGCCACATTGTGACCTTCTAGCCAGAGTTCTCCCAGTGAAACATGGACATGGCACATGCTTGATAAACATAGAAAAGCATGGCAGCTCTGTTTTAACTCAATGAACATATCAGACTTAAAACTATTTCACCAGATTACTGTGGCAAAAGGGAGACTTTCCTTATTTGAAATTTGAATGTTTCAACGTAGTTTTACTCACTTTTTTTTGTATTTTTTCCCCTTCATATTTTTTTAAAAGGTTTAAAAGGAAGGAGAGAGAGAGAGAGAGAGCAACTACCAGGTTCCATTTATACATGTTGCATATGCTGGATCAATAAAGTACAAGCATTTGGATATTAATTGGACTGCTTAAAAAGATAAAAAGATGACCAGAGACACAGTGGCAAGACAGCGAATGTTATGACATCAGTTTGTAATTAGTTGAGATGTATATATATATATAGAGAGATAGATAGATACATACATAGACAGAAAGATACTAAGGAAAATTTCATAGGAAGCCAATGTTTTTAGAGTGCGGTAGGATGTCACATACTTACCATTAAGAGGGTGTCTCATCATGTTAGCCTTTCTTTTTGCATGAAGTAGACCCATTTTTCTGAAGCAATCACTGACATAAAAATCTAGCATTGTAATGCGTTGATGGGCCCAGGACTGCTGTTTGGAATTTCCGAGGGCCATAGGGTAAAGGTTTTTTAGGGTCCTGACCATTAAAACCCGTTCCTATTTTTGCATTAATTTACCCCTGCTGCGTTAAAATTTGACCTTTTACATGTAGAAAGGGTATGGGGCATGGGGGTGAAGCCCCTTTTTTTTAAAAAAATTCTAGGCCCCTGGGGAGCATGGGTCCCGTTTTATACTAATGGTTGGCCTGGATGGGTTAATTACTTTAAAGTGGTAACTGCAAGGGCTTTTCTCTATAGTTTACTGAGTATCCTAAAAGAGGGACCCCAAACTTTTATATCCATTTTTTTTAAGGGCCCGGTTTTTTAGGTGGGACATTTTTTAGTTAGAAACTTTGGGGCGAAGTATGAAAGGGTTTTTCACCCTTTTTTTGGGTTAAAAACGCACCTAATGGCGGAACGGTAAAAAGCCCCAAAACTTTGTTAACCATTTTTGTAAACCGACACTGCATGAAGGGTTTTCTGGGGGGGTTATGGAGGCGTGTAGCACACATTCGAAATTTTAGCCCCCTATAAAAATTGGGGTTTGGCAAAACTAGGCGCCACTGTCCGACAGGCAAGCTATCTCAGTGGTCTGGCCGAGCCTGAGGAGTCGCAGTGGAGATAGATTTGCTGTAAGGGACAAAAATGTCCCTTATTTCTCAACTTACACCAGTACAATAATAATAAGTAATTTATTATAATTATCAAACTGTAATTATTTAACCCCTTAACGACCGCCCCCACTTTTGAGTCGCTGGTTTTCGGGGGGTTCGTTACAGCGGCGTTTTTGGCGTCGCTGTAGACCCGGGTTTGCGGGCCCCGCCGCACTGTGCTATGCCAGGGCTGTGCTACAAAGCCCTGATCCCAAGCATTTCCCGGAAGCAGCGGGGACGGAGGTAACCCCCAACCCGGGGCTTAAAAAACCCCTTTTATTGCGGGGGGCTTACCTTTTTTTTTTTTTGCGCAATCAAGTTTTTCCCTGTCAGGGGGATCGGAACGCCCCCGTACCCAACAAGCCGAGGAACGGCTGCACATTTAGCCCCAGGATTAAGTGGGCCCCAGACTGTCTGTGTATGAAGCCAGTGACCAGGACAAACCCGTGTGTGTCCCGATCACTGCCTGTGTCAGATGACCAGATTATAATATATTAGCATATATGAAAAAAGCTAATACATTAATGAGTGTTAAAAAAAAAAAAAAAAAATGAACAAAAGATTCCCTTCATGGGTTTTAAAAAGAAAAAAAACAAAAAAAGTGTAAAAAAAAAAAAAAAATTTAAATAAAAAAAAAAATTTAAAAAAAAAAATTAAAATATTTAATACAAAATAATTGTGATAAAATTACAACACAAAAAGCATACACATATTAGGAAACCCCCTTACCTTTAAAAAACCTGTAAATTAATCAACAATTATGTGAATGGTTAAAAAAAGTAAAAAAAACAAAAAAAAATTTTTTTAAAAAAAAAAATTTTAAAAAAAATTCGGGCAATTATTTAAAAGGGTAAAACTTAAACTATTCCCCCTAAAGTACAATTTGTCTAAAATTTAAAACGGGACCTCAAAACAACTGCGTCATTAAAAAAATAAAAAAAGTTACAACTGTTGAAACCGGGGACGAAAAAACAAAAAAATGTTTGGTCATTAACTACTTTTCGGGCCCCGGGGGGGTTTAAAGGGGGTTTTAAATTTAATGAAAAATTTTTGTCTTTTAAATTTAAATAAAAAAATAATAAAAATCCCCAAAAAAATAAAAAAAAATTTTTAAATTTTTTTTAAAATTTTAAATAGAATTAAAAAAAATTTTTTACATTAAAAAACCCATGATTATTTTTTCAGATTTTTATTTTTAAACATTTTTACTACATTAAATTTGAAATTTTTTTTTTGCTGCTCTCCCCCTTTATTCTACATAAAGAAAAGAGCCAGCACACACGGGTTTATTGTTTGGGAAATTGTGGGTCCCCCAAGCGGTTCGTCCCTTTGGTTTTTATTTCACTGACATGCTATTCTAATGTTTTTCTCTTTTTTCCCCAGGCCGTTTTATAACCTTAAAAACATTTTAGGCGCATTACTAATGCCCCCTAAGTTTCGAAATGCGCCAAAAAAAATAGAAGGATGTTTTCAAATTTTTAAACCCCATTTATAAAACACACAAAAACCCTTTCATACATCAGACGAAACAGGCCCGCCATATGGGGGGAACGGGGCTCAGGTGTAGGGGGCCCCGGTGAAAAAAGGGGGCCCCCCAGAAAGAAGGCCCTCGTTTCCCCCAAAATGGGCCAAGCCTGAGGGGGGCCCGCGGGCTTTGCGGGCCGGGGAGCGGGGCCCGGGTGCGGTTTCAGAGGGTGAGGAAAAGGGGGCGGGGGGTTTTTTCCCCCCTCCGAGTCCTGCAGCGCCCGTCACTTACTTCCCCCTGCAGTCTTTTGAAGGGGGGTCGGCCTCTCCCGCTCTCCCCTCTGCCTGGGGGCCCGGGACCCCTGATCTTTTAAATTTCACCAAACCCTCCCACAGGCAGAGGGGGGGAGAGGGGGGAGGAGGGGGGCCGACTGTTTTCACAGACGCAGGAGAAAAAATTAATTTGGAACAGGCTCCCGGGGGATTTCGAGCCCCCCGGGGAAAAAATTTCCCCAACCCCCCCCCCCAAAATTGTATGATCTTTTGGGCTCCCCCCCCCAAAACCCCCCCCTGGGGTCCAAAAACTCCCACCAAAGCCCCAGGGGCCCCACGGGGCCCCCCCCACCGCAGCATCAAAGTCCGGGGGCCCCAAATGAGCCCCCCCACCGCAGCACCCAAAGCCCCTGGGGCCCCACTGAGCCCCCCACTCCCTGCCCAAACCCCCCCCCCCCCCCCCCCCCCCCCCCCTTTGGGGCCCCACGGGAGCCTCCCACCGCAGCATAAAAGGGCCCCTGGGGCCCCCACTGAGCCTCCCACTGCTCCCAAAAAAACCCCCTGGGGCCCACTGGCCTCCACGCTGCATCAAAGCCCGGGGGGCCCCCATTTGAGCCTCCCCCCGCTTCCCCAAACCCCCGGGGGGCCCCCACTGAGCCGCCCCCCCGTTTCATAAAAAGGCCCCGGGGGGGGCCCACTGAACCACCCCCCCCCGCAGCACCCAAACCCCCCTTGGGGCCCCACTAAAGCCTCCCAAAAACAGCATCAAACCCCCTGGGGCCCAAAAAGGAGCCGCCCACCACGCATCAAAGGCCCTGGGGCCCCCTGGGGCCCCCAAACCCACAGCTAAAACCCCCGGGGCCCCCCACTGACCCTCCCACCGCAGCTTCAAACCCCCCTGGGGCCCCCAATGGGGCCCCCCAAACTGCAGAAATAAAAAGCCCCGGGGGCCCCCGGGGGAGCCCCAAAAACCGCAGCATCAAACCCCCTGGGGCCCCACTGAGCCTCCACCGCGCATCAAAGCCCCTGGGGCCCCACTGAGCCCCCCAAACCAAACTGCCCCAAAAAAGCCCCGGGGCCCCCCCACTGACCCGCCCACCGCTGCTTAAAAGCCCCTGGGGCCCCAGTGAGTCTCTCACCCACGGGCTTAAAAAGCCCCTGGGGCCCCAAATGGCCCCCCAAAACGCTGCATAAAAGGGGCCCCCCCCCCCCCCCCAGGTGAGCCGCCCCCACAGAATAAAAGGGCCCCGGGGGCCCCCACGGGCCCCCCCAAAAACCGGGCCGCAACAAAGCCCGGGGGCCCTAACTGAGCCCCCACCGCAAATCAACCCCCTGGGGCCCCATGGCTTCCCCCCCGCGCTTAAAACCCCCTCGGGCCCCACTGAGCTTAACCGTGAAATCAACCCCCTGGGGCCCCCGGGCCCTCCCCCCGCTGCACCCAAAACCCCCTTGGGGCCCTATGAGCCTCCCCCGCTGCATAAAAGCCCCTGGGGCAGCACTGACCCCTCCCACCGCTGGGCATAAAAACCCCCTGGGGCCCCACTGACCCGGGCCACCGCGGGCATAAAACCCCAGGGGGGCCCCTTCCCCACATTTGAAGCCCCTGGAGCACCTCTGCTTTCCCCCCCTGCCCAATAAAGCCCCTCTGATCCCCCCCCTCCCCCAGCGCCCCCCCCCCTCCAAACCCCCGCTTGTGGGGGAACCCCTCAAGTTCTTCCCCCCCTGCGGGTGGGGTTCCAAATTTTAAGTTCCCCCCCCCTTCATCCGTGTGGGTCCCAACTTAAGGGGAGGGTAAATTCTGAAAGAGAGAGTCGCGCCAGGCGAAAGTCTGAGGGGCCGTCGGGGCCGGGATGGAGAAAAAAAAAAGGGAAAAAGTGAACGACTCCGATCAGAAAAGACGTCCCTGTGAGTCCCCTAAATGTAACTGTTGTGTGGGCACCCCTCCTGTGTACACCGTTTTCAAAACACTATATGTTCCACTTTTTGGGCAGTATATCGTTCTTATTGTAAAAATTTTAACTCAGTTTATTTTGGGGTTTTAAAAGTATTGTTTTGGTCCCTGATATGTGGGGTATTATAGGTTTTTAGTTTTATTTTTGTTTTTTCTAATTTTGGGTCTGCTTTTAAAAGGGTTTGGGGTCATTTATCTAGTAGTGCTGCACGTGGTGTTTAATTGGGGGTTGTTTGGGGCCCCCTTTTTTATCCCCTACTGCCCCGAAACCAATATTTTTAAATTTGAAAAACCCAAAAAAACAATGGTGAATTGCATTTTTTTTTTTTTTTTGGGGGGGGTTGGGTGACTGGTGAGGTAGACTGGTGGGGCGGGGTTGATAGGGGGGGGCTCAGACGCTTCAGCTGTATGGGGCCCTGAAATTTCTGATGGCGCCCCTGCAGACGCATTATACACTGAAAATGAGAATCAACTATTCACTTCGACGCGCCTTCCATGTCGCCCTTTATGTTTTACCTAATCTGGATACTATTTTTAATAAAAGTTGTGTTAGTCAGAGAAAGCTGTGTGCAATGTTTCTATGTCTGACAGCAAAACTACTGCTAAAGAGGACAAAATTGACCACATAGGCCCTACACCACAGGAAAAAAAAAGGGTTTCACAAAATGTAATGAAGCCAAAAAAGCCCTGTTTAGGGGGGAATTTTTTTGTTAGTGTGTATGGCCTTTTTTTTTGCACCTAAAGATAAATGCAATGCATTTTAAGTAGCAATTTTAGACTGTGTGAGAGGGTGACTGACATATTGGCCCCATAATCACTACCATATATTACATATTCTTATTTCTGAGAAACTCTATAAACCAGAGCTACATAGGTACGTGCAGGACTGGAAAGGGTGCACAAGTTTTTAAGCGGGGTTTTGGAGCCCGAGCCCCCTCTGTACATGGTAGGGGGGTGGCTGTTGTTACAAACCCGGGACCTGTTTTTTCAAACCCGTGGGGCCCGGGGAAAAACTTTATTTCCCGGCTGTTTCAGTTTTCCCGGCCCGTTTACCTGTTGGGGGGCTTCATTTTGGGAGTGTGGCGGGAGGGGTTCCCGTGCGGTGGGGCAGGGACATTTGGGAAGGTTAAATCGCAGCCTTCCCAAATGCCCCTTCATTCTTTTGACAGCAACCTGTACGTGATACGTCGGGGGGAAGCACCCCCTGCACTGCTGGTTTAGAGGGCAGGGGCCATTAGCATTGCCCTCTCTCCTTTAGCAGAGCAATGAGTTTCTCTTTTAGTCTTCAGGGGAGCTGGAATGGTAAGATAATTCGGGTTTGGGGGAGATATTAGACCAGGGAGGTGGGGAGGCAAAAAGTTTTGGAGTGGGGGGGTGGGATAGTTTGGGGGGGCTTGGGGTTAAGTTTTAAAAAGGGAGAGGGGTGAAGGGGGGAAAAGGGGGTTTTGTGTGGGGTTTAGGGGTTAAGTTGGGGAGGGGGCGGGGGTGAAAGTGGTGGGGAGGGTGGGTTTTGAGTGGGGGAGTAAAAGGGGGGGAAAGGTTGGATTTTGAGGGCATAGTGGGAAAAAAGTGGAGAGGGGGAGGTGTAAGGTGTATGGGGTTTTTTTAATGGAGGGGAAAAGGGTGGAAAGGGAAACACTGGGTGAAAGGGGGTCCTCAAGTTTTTGCAAAAACTTTTGGCTATATCTCTAGCTGTAAGGGGATGCTTCCCGCACTAGGGGGGGTAAAAAGATTTTTCCCTCCCACCTCATGGTCTACCCGCTTTCCCGGACAATAGATAGGGGTGTTAGGCAAACCAGGAAAAAATTTGGGGGATACCCCATCCCAAAAAACTGACACCCCCTGCTCTAGGATATCTGTACTAATTTTTCCAATTTTTTTTTACAGTTTTTTCTTTAACTACAATGGATTCATTGGGCTACGTTGGACGAACATTGGATCTATTTCTTTAATAAAATGTTGGGGAGTGTTCATTTAAATAAAGATTTTTTTCTGTTGTTTCTGAGGTTTCTTTCATTTCTGTGGTTTTTGCCCGAAGGGATCTCCAAATTTTTATCGCTTGGGGTTGGGGGTTTAGAAAACCCGTGTTTTTCGTCAAAGGGCAAAGGATTTCATAAAACCCCCCTTTCCTATTACCCCAGTACCCAACAGATGTCGGTTTTACCTTGTTTGGTTCTGAAAAAGACCTCAATTTTTTTTTTTTTTTAATAATTTGTTTCTCTGTAGATTAAACAAAAACAAATGATTTTTAAAAAAGACGTGTGAAAGTTTCCCCCCCTTTTTGTACCCAGCCAAGGTTAAAAAAGTTTGGGAGCGGTGGTACAATAGGGGGGGGAGGGGTTTATGGATTCTGGTTCCTTCCAAACCCCCCAAAAACCACCCCTGAGGCCCGTCGGGGGGGAAATAGGCCTACATTAAAAAGGGTCCACTTCTTTATTTGGGAATCTGGCTATTCCCGTTTCCCCCCCGATACATTGGGTTTGGGGGATAGTGAAAAGGGTTAGTGTCAGTTGGGAATGATGAAAAAAAATAATAATGACCCCAGTGACAATAATGGAGAAAAAGTCTGTCAGATACCCCCAAATTTTTTAAAAAACTGGTATAAAAATTATAAAAAAAACAGAAAAAAAACAGAGAAAAAAAAACCTTTATTTAAAAAAACACTCACCGTAAACCCGCCCCTTTTTTGCCATTTTATTAAAAAAATGGATCCAAAGGGTGAACCGAATTTGTCCAAAAATTTCAAAGTATTTCCAAGAAGGGGGAAATCTGTAGAAAAAATAAACATTTAAGGTTCCCAGAATTTAAAAATGCAAAACCCCCTGAGAGTCATAGCTGTGGGAGGGTCCCTTTTGGTTTTGGTTTGGGCTTAAGGCTGCACAAATAGGGTACAGGGCCCCCAGGGGAGAGCCAAATCTAAGGGGATTGGTCCTATATCTCCCACCAGAAGATTGTGTCTGTAAGCTGTGGTCTGTACCTCGTTTTCCAACCCTACCCCCACCACTGTGTTTATGCAGCCAAGTTTTAACATAAAATACAGACCCTACCAATTACCCCATAAACTCCCTCACCTCCACCTATCACCTCAAAGCAAAGTTTATAAATAGGTGGGAAAAGGGGTAGGGAAACTTTCTGGGGAAAAGTGAGGATTCTAAGATATTTGTGTAATAAAATTATTTGGGACGAAAATAGTGACCAGGTTGAAGTCTGGGGGTCTGACTGGATGAAGAAGAAAATGGAACATGAATGACTCCAGTCGACGAAGACAAAACTTTTCAGTCCATGGCTGTAAACTGCACTGAAATCACTTATATATTTGCAGAATCTGTGAACATTGGTAATTACCACTATATAGTCACTGTATAATGGTAATATATGTCTGTAGAGTTACTGTGTACACTGGTATCTAAAACTACAGTACATGGTCACTGTTTTGTAGTAATATTTGTAGCAGTGGTAGTACTATAATGGTTTATATTCAGCAACAGAATGGTGGTAGTATTCAGTCACTATGGGGTGGTATTATTTGGTCTTTGTATAGTGGCATCATTGATAATATTGGTTTACTTGGTATACTGGTTTGTGCAGTAACAGTATGATTATAGTTGTTGCTCAGATAGCGGTATTATTTGGTAACTGTATGACCATTATTTAGAGATGTCATCCATAGAATATTGTCTTATTGCTGTTTGTATGGATTTTTGTATATACAATTTGTTATATATAAAAACATCCTAATAGACCCTAGTAACGGCACTGTTGTGTTGGTGCAATTTTGTGGGTTTTTTTCCCATTCCAACTAGCTGGGCAGGGTGCAGGCAGCGTATTTCAGGTTAAGGAAAGGGATTTTATTTTATTTTTTTTAGGTGAGGGCGGCGTTAGCCTTTCTGTCCTAGTGCACCAAAATGCCTTGCCCTGGCCCTGGGTGCGTGAAAATATTAGCATATGTATATACACTCTGGGCAGCATATATGAACAAGACTGCGCCAGTTTCCTGGCATGCTTTGAGGCAAAAAACTTGTTGTAGCCCTGTTCTATAGATGTATCAATGGTTGTACACCAAAACGTGGCTCATTCTGCGCCAGACACAGCACTCTTGAATGCGCCAATTATGCAACAAAAATGCAAGGCATATGACACATCAGATTTAGGAACTCACATACGACACTTTCATACATTCAGACGCCCTCTATAATAAGAAAAGGCGAGTCAGCGCCAAGTTCATACATGTCGCCCTCTGTGTTTGATGTCTAGAGGCCCTTTAAATGCAAAGATGAAATATACAAGTTAATTTAACATTGCATCTCTATAAAACCGGCATTTAATTTATTCACGGTGGTAGATCATTTTATTTATCAAATAACTTTCTTCATGTGATGAAGTAATGTGCAACCCCCACTGACACAGATTACAAAGCAAATCATTTCCCGTTTGGTTTTTCCTTGGGGTGTGAATAATAGTAGAACTTGTTCTAGAGATAAGGGAATGTTTTGAATGCACAAGAGCAAAAGCAAATCCAAACCTCCTGTACCTATGTAACAAACAGTGTATTGAAACACCTGAATAAAGCATTATCCCCTCAGAGCCAGTGGGAGCTGAAGAAACCACTATTTCCCCCCCTATCACACACACACACATAAACATATATATATATTATATATAGTATATATAAAATATATATATATATATATTAAAAATATATATAAACGAAAGGTTGTAATAGTTGTATTTTCCCGGCATAGCTAAGCTTTTTTTGTTCAAAAAAACAAAGGGTTTTATTCACCATTTAAGCATGCTACCATATTCTCCAACAGCGTTGATACAATGCATTACTGTGTAAGTCTCAGTGGTCAGATGACTTGTCCGAAGATTTCCAGATTCTGTTTGTGCCCTTTAAATGTATCCTGGAAATTGAACGACCAGGGTTATAGCTGGAAATCAATCCACGGGATAAGTTTTCATTAATTGAAAGTATGCGGATACAAAGGGGCGAAAATGGGGGGGAAAACCCCCTTTATGTACCCTTTGGGTAAGGAGTGAAAAATTGGTATTAACGGAAAATTTTAATTTTGGTAAACTTTGGGGGCCCCGACTACCAGGGGATGACTTAGTAACCACCCCCAACTTTCATTAATTTCTTTATTAAAATTTTTAAAAATTGTTCTTTTGGGGCCCATTTTTTAAATTTTTTTGTACATGTTGGGAAAAATCTAACATTTTTCATTTTTTCCCTCAAAACATAAAGAGTTTAAATCTAAGCCCTTCAATGCCCCCCCCCTTTGTCCGCAGACTTATAAAAAATTTTCAGATTTTTAAATTAAAAATATTTTTTTTGGGTTTCCCCCTCTAGTGAGATTAAGAGTTTTTTTTTTAAATTTTTCTCCATATCATATAGTATGTTTTAAAATCTTCCATTTACACGATCCGAAAGGGGGCAAAAATTTTGGGAGGGGAAACAGGTTTTTGGTAGGGGGTGAGAAAACCCCTATTACAAAATATAAAAATCCCTACCCCCAATTACCCCCAACTCAAAGGGGGGGTTTTTCTTTTTTTAAAACTGTCATATTTTTCTACAATGCCAAAAATGGGCCCGGAAAGCTGGAAAAGGGAAAAAAAACCCCTCCGGATTTTTTTTAAATTCAAGCCCACTTTGGGATAATGGTATAAAATCCCCGGGCCATTTTATTAGGTACACCAGGGGAAAGAAAAGGGGTTTTGGGACCCCCTTTTTGCCTTTTCCAAGAACTCCCCTAAATTTTCTCTTGGGCATAGATTCAACAAGGGTCTGGAACATTCCCAGAGTTTTTGGGCCAATTTGACTTTGATGGCATAAACAAAAAGTTCCCCGGGCAGATTTGTCGGCTGCACACCATGATGCGAATCTCCCTTTTCCAAACCAACATCCCAAAGATGCTCAAATTGGTTTGGGAGACGGGTGCTGGGGAGGCCCATTTGAATGTGAACCCATTGTCATGTTCAAGAAAAACCCGTCTGAGATGATTCCAGCTTTATACATGGCGCATTATCCGCTGAAAGAACCCCAATGTTTGGGGACATTGGGGGTCAAAAGGGATGGGCTTTTTCAGGCAACAATTTCTCAGGTAGGCAGTGGCGGTTTCAACGATGCCAATTTGGGGCCAAGGGGGCCCCAAAAAGTCCCAAAAAAATATTCCCCCCCACCAGAAAACCCACCACCCACCACCGGAAACCCTTGATACAAGGCAGGAAAGGGTCCATGCTTTTAAAGTTGTTGAACGGCCCCAAAATTTTGACCCTACCATCCGGGAAAAACCCAGCAGAAATCGAGACTCACAGACCAGGCCCGATTTTTCCAACCTTCTTTCTGTCCCAAATTTTTGATGAGTTGGGGGAAATTTTGGGGCCTCAAAATTTTCCCGTTCTTAAACTGAAAGGAGGGGCACCCCCTGGGGGTTTTTCGCTGCTGTAAACCCATCTGCCTCAAAGGGCCCGTACCGGGGCCCTTTTAGAGATGCTCCTTCTCCCACCTTTTTGGGTTTTAACGGGTGGCTATTTGAGTCAAATGGTTTTTTCCTTCTATCACCGAACCAGTCTGCCCCTCTCCTTTGACCTCTGGCATCAACAAGGCTTTTCCGCCCCAGACTGCCGCTACACTGGATGTTTTTTCTTTTTCGACCATTCTCTGTAAACCCTGAGATGGTTGTGCGTGAAAATCCCGGGAGATCAGCAGTTTCTGAAATACCAACTAGCCCTTCTGGCACCAACAACCATGCCCCTTCAAAGGCACTCAAATCACCTTCTTCCCCATACGAAAGCTCGGTTTGAACTGCAGGAGATTGTCTTGACCATGTCTACATGCCTAAATGCACTGAGTTGCCGCCATGTGATTGCTGATTAGAAATTAAGTGTTAACGAGCAGTTGGACAGGTGTACCTAATAAAGTGGCCGGTGAGTGTAGAATCTGAGGAAGTATCAGTAAGGACCTGTGGAGAGAAATTATGTTTTAAAGTAATGTTTCTAGCAAATTAATTGACATCTAACAGAGTGTTGAAGACACTGAAATTGTTCATGGGGGCAAAACCCAGTCCTTTCGAGAGAACTGAAACTTGTGCTGTTGCTGGATGTCCTCAGATTCCATGGGATAGAACTTTCTTCTATGTTTCTTCCCCACACTCCTCTTACTCCCCCTTGTAAGTTTTTTGGAGTTGTGCAAGGGGGTGGGGTTGATCCAGAAAATGCTCATGGCTATTCTGAGGTTCTCTATTTAGTGTTCTTCTATTGGTCAAAATATCAGCATAAGATGTAAGAGTACTGGAGTTAAGAGATTCTCCAGAAGTATTAACAGAAGATCTCTGGAGTCGTCAAGATCAGAAAAACTAACTTTTTCAGAATGGAATGTGGAGTGCCTGTATAATTGCGGTGCCAGGTATAAACTTCATTTCTTTCATATTCACTAGTATCTCTCTGGAATTTATTTTGTTTCATATGTATAATTTCTGACTTCAGTTTTTTCAAATTATCTCACATATTGGTCATCAAGACATCATGACAGGGTTCATTTATGTATGATTCTACTGCCATTTTAGCTTGGGTGATTTGTTCTTTTAAATCACCCAGTAATTGTTTCTCACTATCCACTATCAAACGCATAAGGTCCAGAGAACAATTGGAGAGAATTTCATTCCATTTGTTAGTGAAATCCAAAGAATAGATCGTGGTTGATATTTTTTTTATTCTTAGTCCACATGGGATCATCTTTTTATCATAATAATTATTTAAAATAGTGAGATCCCACCAAGTTTTAGATTCTTTATGTATCAGACTCTCCACAGTTTTCAAAAAGGTTTTAAATTCAGTATTGCTGGTAACTCTTTGAGAATCACTGGGTCCGTGATTGTAATGACTAATTTCTTTGAGCAAGGTAACTAAGGTATTGTGTCAAAAAAAGACAATTGAGGTATAGCACATACCGAAAGACGTCTGCCAGAAATTTCACCCTTTTGGGTACATACTGCCATCCCAAACGGGTACCCAATTTTCCTTTTGACAAGGTCAGGCTGGGTTTTAAAACCGTACGCAAGACCAGGTATAGATGGACCATGAAAGGGAAGCTTGCCAAAGATTACGGGAAAGACAATGCCCAGTGAAAAACATTATGTCAGCCAGGTCCAGAATGAAGAATGTTAATCGTTCTGAATGGTGCCAGCATCAGAAGATTTCTGTGTGCCTGCTGTGGGGGATGTCATCCAGTTTTCCAGGGCACTGAATAGGCTATTCAGTGTCTGATAAAGCTGGGTAATGCCCTATGTGAAGGGTTTCTTTTTTTTTTTTTTTTTTTTTACAGGTTTTCCTTTTGGTCTATGATGGATTCGCCAGACTACATTGGACCAGCATTGCATCTATTTTTTTAATAAAATGGTCAACAAAGGCTGATGTTAGGTAGTGTATATTTAAATAAATTATTTTTTTTCTGTTTCTGCATTTTTTCCAGTGTTAGTAATTGAGAGGAATCAGTCAGATACCTCTGTTATTATCACTGGGGCTTGGTGTCAGTCAACAATGTTTTTCATCACCACAAAGCTGACACTAACATCCTCTCACTACCCCAGTCCCCAACGCACCAATGGTATGTGATGTTCTGCTTCTGGATTAGCTGAGGGCTGGTATTTTTCGGTTGGGAAGGGGCATATTTCCATGAATCTTCCCATTCTGATAGTAATGGTAAAACTGGCAGCTGCAGATCCATATTACTGAGATGGGAAGGTCCATGAATATTGGCCTTTTCCCACCCTTAAAATATCAGCCTGCAGCCAAACCCAAAATCTATTTTTTCCCCGATCTACGGAACCGGGTTTTCCCAGTCCCCTGGTGCATTAGGTCGGGGTAAAAGGACAGGGTTTTAGTGTCACCCCTTGTAGTGATGGAAAACACCGCTAGCTGACAGAAAGTCCCAGCCCTATTAATGGTGAGGCAACTGTCAGATACCTCTATTACAAAAACTGGAATAAAATGTGAAAAAAAAAACCACAGAACCAAAAGGAAAAAAAAACTATTTTTTTTAAATAAACACTCCTTGACATGAGCCCGTTGCCCAAAATTTTACAAAGAAATAAAACAAGCGGGCCCCAATGTAGCCCCAACAAATCCAACCTGTTGTTGAAAGACAAAGCTGAACGAGACGCCGTATTTTAGAACATTTGGCGTATTACACTTTAAACGGGACTCTCCGGTCTCCCCATATGAATACCTTCCAGTGATAACCCCATTGCTTTACCCCTTTTCTGTAATCGAAGGTCCCACCACCCCACGTGGGGGAGACTTTGATCGCAAGCTATTAAAAAGGGAAACCCCTTTTGGTCTTAAATCAAAATCATTTAAAGCCAAGGGCTAATGATTTTTTGTCCTTGCCCCCATTCTTTTAGCAAATTTTTAAATTTTTAAAAATATTGCTATTTATTCTCATCAGTTTTAAATATTGGTATGGTGTGCCTAGTGCCCCTTTATTTTATATGAATCTTTTCTAGTATTTTTTTCATTTATCATCTATATTTGAAACATCTTTTTTATTTAAAAATTATTTTTTCTTTATTTAAAATTTTATTCAACAAGCCATATTTTGGTATTTATTTTGCTATGAACACCCCGTTATCTATGAGTCCCATTGGACCTTTTAAATTGGACCTTTATTGGTCCATTACTAAACATTCATCTGGTTAGTTTAAAATAAGTATCCTGCTCTATGGGCTTGGTTTTTATATCTTTGTACATATAAAAGCGGCCCTTTTTACGCCCCAACGTATTTTTTTTTTTTTTTTTTTCTATTTTAGGTTTAGTTTTAAAAGCCTATTTCGGTATAAACATACAGTTGATATACCATTTGAAATTTATATATCTTATAGGTTCTTAGTTTGGATCTTTTATATGGTTTATCAAATAACAACTGTTTAGCTGCATAAAACATTTTTTCTCTATACTGTTTTTTACAATTATAAAAAACGCTTAGCGCCCTTTACTGCCATTTTGATGTTTTTTTTTTGTTATTCAAGCCCGGCTCAGTTGCATAATTTCAGTCATTATATGTGCCGTCGGGGTGCTGAGATGCGCCGGTGACAGCGACATTGCATCTTGGGCTATGTGTTTATTTAACGTTTGTTTTCCCCCCTTTATTACTGCATGAGGCATTTTGGTATTGTATGCCGGACCTTGTATTTTTAACACTTTTAAAAATTTTTTTCTTTTTTTTTTTTTTTTTTTTGGGGGTTTTTCAACAGGGCTCTGTGGTAGCAAGGGGGCTAACGGGGAACAATTGGGGCTAAATTTTCCGGGATATTTGGTTTGTTTTACTGAAAATTTGTTACTGCTTTCCTGTCCCCAGTAATCAGTAGCGGGGGGTCTGTACATGATTTTTCCTGGGCCCCCTCCTCTATCTTAACCCGCCCTGTTTTCCCTCATTTAAAGGGGGGGGTTATATTTATTTCATACATCTTTTTGATTTTCTTAGTGTTCCCTATTGTTGTTATCAACTGCAAATTTTTCCCTGATGAACCCCCGTATCTGGGGGGAAAGGTTGGAAATATTGGAATATTTAGCGTTATTGTTATTTTCTTTGACGCAATAATTCATGTATTTTTTGAAACATCAAAATATTGTCTGTTGATTTTTATTTATCACAGCACTTTTTTTGTTTGTGCACCCATTTGTAGATATGTGTTTTTGTTTTTTTTTTTTTTTTTCTCTTTTTTCATTTAGATGTAGTAGGGACAGGGGTTATTTGGGTTCCCGTGTGGGGGGGGCCCCCATTGGGGGATTTCCCCCTTTTTTTAGGTAGACGGTCCTTTATAGGGTTTTTTTTAGGGGGGTGTTTTTTCATTTTCCTTTCCCAACCCCTTATTCATTCTGATTAAAAATTTTTTTTAATGTTTCTTTTTTCTAGGGGGTTAATGTAGTTTTTTTTGGTTCCAAAGTAGTCCCAAAAAATCCAAACCAAAAGTATCATATTAAACTTATCCCCCGGGACTCCTGAATTCCGCTGTAACTGATCGGGGGTGGGTATAAGCCCCAGCTACCTACAATTTAAACCCCATATGGTCATGTATGTCAGTAAAAATTTTGTAGAGCGCCTGCAGGGCCTTTTCCTAGGGGGGGGGCGAGGCGAGCAAAACGCCCTAGGCCCGAGGGTCCCCTCACTGAGGGGGCGCCGGCTCCCTCGCCCGCCCCCCCTTAGCCTTGACTCTGCCCGGCAGCTGCACACACTTGGCAGAGCCGGCACGGGGGGAGGCGGGAAAGGATCACTCCCCCCCTGCCTCCCCCCCTGTATGTATCAGGTTCAGTCAGCCGCTGTACATACACCTGACCCCAGGGGGGGGACGGCTTTCACCACCCAACGCACGCTCGGCCCCCGGGTCCGTCCCAGGGGGGGACCCGGCCGTGCGGGGCGGAAATGAAGAGTTTTTATTATTTTAAAATCCTTAGCTGGAGGGGGCAAAACTGGCTACAAGGTGGGGGGGGCACGAGGCTACAAGGTGGGGGGGGCAAGTGGCTACAAGGGGGGGGGAAAAGTGGCTACAAGGTGGGGGGGGCAAGTGGCTACAAGGGGGGGGGCAAGTGGCTACAAGGTGGGGGGGCAAGTGGCTACAAGGTGGGGGGGGCAAGTGGCTACAAGGTGGGGGGGGGCAAGTGGCTACAAGGTGGGGGGGCAAGTGGCTACAAGGTGGGGGGGGCAAGTGGCTACAAGGTGGGGGGGGGGCAAGTGGCTACAACGTGGGGGGGGGGGGGCAAGTGGCGAAAAGGTGGGGGGGCAATGGCTACAAGGTGGGGGGGCAAGTGGCTACAAGGTGGGGGGGCAAGTGGCTACAAGGTGGGGGGGGCAAGTGGCTACAAGGTGGGGGGGGCACAGTGGCTACAAGGTGGGGGGTGCAAGTGGCTACAAGGTGGGGGGGGCAAGTGGCTACAAGGTGGGGGGGGCAAGTGGCTACAAGGTGGGGGGGGCAAGTGGCTACAAGGTGGGGGGGGCAAGTGGCTACAAGGTGGGGGGGGGCAAGTGGCTACAAGGTGGGGGGGGCAAGTGGCTACAAGGTGGGGGGGGCAAGTGGCTACAAGGTGGGGGGGGCAAGTGGCTACAAGGTGGGGGGGGCAAGTGGCTACAAGGTGGGGGGGGCAAGTGGCTACAAGGTGGGCAAGTGGCTACAAGGTGGGCAAGTGGCTACAGGGGCAACTATCTGGCTACAGGGGCAACTATCTGGCTACAGGGGCAACTATCTGGCTACAGGGGCAACTATCTGGCTACAGGGGCAACTATCATGGCTGCTGGGGCTACTATCTACTTACAGGTGGGTATTACATGGCTATAGGGGGCAGTTATCTGGTGAAGCCCTGTGTTGCATCGTGGCGCATTACCTTCTGGGGGGCGAGAGGGCGAAATTTATTCACCTCGCCCTGAGTGCAATTTAGCCTAGGAACGGCCCTGCGCCAGTGTACAACTGGTATACAACCCCATATGGTCATTGTATGGCAGGAATATCGGTAGCAGTGTAATAGTTAATATTCAGGAATGATGGTATTATTTAGGAACAGTATTGTGGTATTATTCAGTCGCTTTGTGGTGGTGATATGTGGTCATCGTGTGAAGGTATTATTCAGTCATTCTGTGGGGGTGATATGTAGTCATGGTGATGTGGTATAATTTAGTCACTATGGCCGACATGTATAAAGGAAGGCACGTCGAAGTGAATAGTCAACTCTCATTTTCAGTGTATAATGCGCCTATTCATAAATAGTGAGTAACTTAGACGCGCCTTGCCTATGTGTTAGGTGCATTACAGAACTTAGGCGCATAAGTAATGCGCCAAACATGTATTGAGGTTATAGACAGGCTGGAAATAAGATAAGTCATTAGAACATCATGTCAGTGAATAGAAACTATAGTACTGATGTTGCTTGGAGGACCACAGGTCCCAGCAAGACCTGTGCTGTGCTGGCTCTTGCTGTATGTAGAATAAAGGGTAAGAGCAGCAAAAATTAATTTAAAATTGAATGTAGTAAAAATTTAAAATATAAAAATCTGAACAACCTCATCAGTGGGTTATTTAATGTAAAATTAGTTTAAGATTCTATGAATTTTAAATACATTTTATAGGAGATATTTCTATATTTTGGGGAAATTATATATTTTTAAATTAATTTTCTATGATCATATTTTTTATTAAATTGAAATAATACAATTTTATACAGTTTGATAATTATAATAATTGACTTTTTATTAATGTTCTGGTGTAAGTTGAGAAATATTGGACATTTTTGCCCCTTACAGCAAATCTAGCCTCACTTCGACTTCTCAGGCTCAGGCAGACCACATTGAAATAGGTCTGCCTGTCAGAGCAGTAATGCGCCTAGTTTTGCCAAACCACATTCATATATCTGTCTAATATTACATTTCATGTTAGGCACATTCGAAAGCGTTGAGTCTTACGAACAATGCGCCTAACACATACGTTAGACGCATTAGACATCTTAACTGGCTCAGTTAGGGGCATTGTGCTCCAGAAAAAGGGTGTAAAACCCTTTCATACATGTCATCCTATGTGGTGGTGATATGTGGTCATGATGTTGCGGTATTATTTGATCTTTGTATAGTGGTATCATAATATTAGTCTTTGTTTTGTCATTAACAGTACAGTGATATTTGTTTAAAACAGTATTATGTCGCTATTTGTATGAATTTATATACATACACAATATATTACTTTATATAAATACATATTTATTGACCTCAGCAACCTCTAAAAGTTGGAAGTTATGCTAATAGTAGTTATAAGTAGTAGTATAAAGGTCGCACACAGCTTTTTGAATGGGTGCTGAGGTGGAAAAGGCTTGGCAAGACCCTATAAACATAAAGTGAAGTAATCCACTGCCCACCAATATAATGCATACATACTGTAGATATATTTATTATGAATGCAATCAAGTGGATATCCCGAAAAACAGAATACAGGCAAAAATGCTGTATGGGATAACAATAAGTCCAGATTACTGCATAAGTCTAGAATGAAGTGAATGTCATAAGTATTGATTTAGGATGTCAGATGTCGATGTTTCGGCTTAAAAGCCTTTGTCAAGGTACATCTAAAAGGCAAACAGAACAAAAGAAGTAAAATGTAATGACCAAATTTAAAAACTAGAAATAAAGAGTGGTGGAGGTGGAAGAAAAGAAGGAATAGGGTGGTAAGAGAGGGGAAAGAAGGGAGCGAAAAGAAGGGGATAGTAGTGAATAAATCAAGTCCATAAAAAGAAAAGTGAGCAAAAAATAAGAGTAAAAAGAACTTTTTAACCAAAACGTCGGTATCTGACATCCTAAATCAATACTTATGATATTTGTTCATTCTAGACTTATGCACTAATCTGGACCAGTTGTTATCCCATACAGATTTTTTAGCTATATTCTGTTTTTGCAATTTCCACTTAATTGTATTGATAATAAATATATTTATATATGCATTATATTGGTGTGCCATGGATTACCTTAATAGCATATAATTTAGCAGCATTGTTGTAACATGACAGGTTAAAACATTTGTTCATAGCTTTTAATGAACATCTTCAAGATCTCATCAGCAGACACATTTGATAAGACAAAATATGGTCCCTTAGCGGTTTTACAAAAGTAAACATGCTCAGTGGAAAATATATATCCATCTGAGGTTAGTGATGTATTTCTATAGGATATAGCATGAAATTGAATGGACTACACAGTGTCTGTTGGGCCTGCTGATCCTCGTGCTGGATGCACATCATTTGTTTCAATGTATTTGTTAGGATTTTAGACCACATGCTGCCTTTGTAGAACATTTTTATTGCAGACCACTGGGATACACTAAATGAGGCAGGGAAAGTGATCCCCCATCTCAAGTTATACGAATGCAGAATCTGACTTAATTTACATGGTATTCTCAAGTATGTGATATGTAGCTATCAGCATTGTGCATGTTTAACACATTCATGGATGTATAAAAGGGCCATTTCATTGCTTTACCTTTGTTCCAATTATGCTTATTTTGCCTATTTATCACATGATGCTGCAGCTTCTTCTTTTTCTATAAAGCCATATAGAAAGGCTGTTATCATATGTCATATGATAAACATGGAGTCAAATAGTCCATAAACATAGCAAGGGGGAAGTGATAACTGCAAAGAGCCTCTTCAGACTATAGGTTATGCTTCATAGTTTGTGACACTACACTTATAAAGTTTCTAACATATCAATCATGCTGGCAACATTCGTAGATTCCATTTTTCACTATTAACAGCAGGAAGCCCATTGCAAACTTGGAACGGGGTCCAACGCTACTATGAGCACCATAAGCAGCAAACAACTTCAGGAAATGGAAAGATTATTATTGTTAGAGATTTAATGTTATCCCCCATATATCTACCTATCTTACTTTTTCACTATGGCACTGTTCAGTCTATTATCATCTTACTGTCCCCCTCCTCTTACACCCACAATTTCTCTTTTTCTCTCCATCATCCATATTCCTGCTATTTTCTTTGGTAATAACCTGGAGCCTAGCTACAGGGATGTAGATGTTCTGGTTACTTCTCTTGGTACATAGAGTTTGTAAAGGCTCAAAAGGCCCTGTACCCATATGTGGATACACATATTATAAATTATATGGGGACCTTTTTAAGGACAAGTATCTTCAGTTATGCCTCTGACAGTCACAAAATAATGCTCTCGCACCCATGAGACACTTTTAAAAGGAATGTCCCAAACGACAGGCCTCTAAACAGTTGTTATTGCTGCTACTCTGGAAACAAACTACTAATAAGGATTCATTATCAAGTTTAATCATTTAAATCCTGGCATCCAATATATAATCTTATTGGAAACTGAACTTAAATTTGGGGTGAGTATTGCTGTTTTAAGACAGTTAGCAATTAGCCATTAAAACTTTTTACCTCATAGCAATAAAAAACAGGGATGAAGATCCAAAAATAGATCTTGATGTACTTACATCTAACAGATATTATATACACCTCATTTTTTCACTTATTTTTTACATTAATTGGAGTAAAGCAAATTATGTGAAATGGTTCAAATGTTAAAAATTGAGTTAAAAAATAAAAATAATATGAATTTTCAACCTCAAATACAAAAGTCTGAAAAAAGTGCTTTTTTTCAAGGAAGACATAAATGACAGCTGCTCTGCCACACAGAAAGCAAATTATGGTTTGTATTGGTTTTCAAATTATTCATATAAGCTGTCTCAAATTATTCATATAGGTGTCTCAACTTTTGGAGATTTACTTTCATGCCCTCTGCTTTTATATAAGCAGCATGGGAACAGACTACATTATAACACCTTCTAGGCCAGAATTGAACAAAAAAAAAAAAAAACAGGTAGACAATTATAACCCTTAGAAGTGTAGGTTTTTTCTAATGAGGAAATGCCAAAGAAGCCAAGGTAGCAGTCAGGACAGCCTCCTATACTATCAAAAGGCATTTGGATATTGGAGGAAAATTAAACTACATGGCTACTACAAAATCAGATCATGAGTTTTTGACAGCCAACAGTTTGCATTTTCCAGTATTATGGGCTCCTGGGCAGAGCGGTGCACTGGGGCCCCCATCCAACAAAATCACTCACAGGTATAAATATACACATTATAACCTACAACACCGCCTTATAGAGACCTCATAGTGGTCAGACACCAGCTCAGGTCACCATCACATGACATTAACTACAGCACTGATCCAACACAGAAGAGAAATAACCCCTGACATCCAGGGACTCTCAGGATATGTCCTATCTGTTCAGTCATTCTCTGAATCATTCTCTTTACCTTTTCTTCTCCATCCAGTCTAGACCGCCATGATGACTTCTCCCGGCCACAACTCATCCCTGCAGAATTTATCACACAAACATCTTAGACTTCTCTCTTTATCAGCACTTCGCTGCTTATTCCTATCACTGTTATGTTTGCCCCCCATTAATGTATCTAGACTCCAGTATGTAGGTATATATAGGGCCCCTGTAGGTTATAGCCTCCTGTATAGGGCCCCTGTAGGTTATAGCCTCCTGTATATAGCCCCTGTAGGTTATAGCCCCCTTTATATGCTATCCTGTAGGCTAAAGCTCCCTCTGACTTAAAAAAAAAATTAAAAAAGTTACTCACCTCTCCACACTCCCAGGATTTCGTAGGCTGGCAGCCTGCGTGCTGTCGGCCTAGGAAATACAGCGGCGCAGGAGGCGATAACATTTCCTCCTGCACCGCTTAAAGAGAAGGCAGGTCCGGGCCTGCACAGCGGTGTGCTGCCCAGACCTGCACAGGGGCGGAGTCCCGACACAGTGTAGGGTAGGCGGCTGCCCAGGAGGGCACCCTGTTCTCATGGGGCCCAATAGAAGAGATGGCCCTGGCGTGATCGATGCCTCACATATCAAAATCTTCAAGCACAGCTTAATGCAGAAAAAACAACACAAGTTTCTATCTCAACTGCTAAGAGAATACTTCTATCTGCAGGTTTGACAGGTCGCTTATCAATAAGAAAACCACTGCAATGATTGCAAAATAAATAAAGACTTTCTGGGCCAAGCAGCACCTCCAGTGGACTGTCGAAGACTGCAAAGTCTTATGGACTGATAAATCAAAGTTTGACATCTTTGGTAGATCACAGAGGGTTTTTGTACATTGTTAAATAGATGAAGGATATAGGTCAAACATATAGGAGGAAGCATTATTGTCTGGGTCTTTGCTGGATCCACAGTTGGCAACTTGCTCAGGGTGACTAGCACACTGGGAAAAAAAGGCTACCACAGCATTTCGACACCCTGTGCAATACTCTCTGTTGTATCCTCTGGCCCATTTGGTGAGGGATTCCTATTAAAGCAAGGCAATGATGGAACCATATCTTTGGGTTACATTACCACTGAGAAAACAAGAAGAAACCGGTAGATTTCAAAGAATGGAATGGCCTGCACAGCTCAAAGTTAAAACCCATTCAACTTGTTTGTGATGAACTGCATTGGAGAGTGAAAGCAAGGCAACCTACAAGTACAGCACATTTGTGGGAACAATGGGCAACACGTCAGAATTGGGCTTCACTTTTTTTGGGTGTATTTTTAGCCCAAAAACTGTCTTAGCCCTATTCTATATATGTATGAACAGTGGTATACCAAAACTAGGCGCAGTTTGAGCCAGGCACGACACATTTGAATGCGCCTAAGTTATGCGCCTAAAAATGCTATGCACCTAAGTTATGTGACTAAGATATGCTATACTATGCAAGGTATACCACATGCTAGATTTGTGACAGGTTCATACATTCGAGCGTGCTATACATTTATTTAATGAGCCTTAAAACTGGCGTGGTGGTGCCTCTCTTCTGACATCACCCAATGTTGGGAAGAAATTTCTGAACAATACCTGAATGGAGTTGTAGAAAGAATGTCTTTGTTGTATAAAGCTGTTATATCTGCTAGATGGGGGTACTTTAAAAAGTAAAAAATCTAGGATGACATTTCAGAATTGGAATTCACCATTATTTTGATGTATTTTGTGCCAAAAACTGTTATAGACTTATTCTATATATGTATAAACAGTGGTACACCAATACTAGGTGCAATTTGCGCCAGGCATAACACATTTGAATGCACCAAAGTTGTGTGCCTAAAATATGGTATGCTATGCTATGCAAGGTATGCCACATGCCAGATATATGATATGTTCATAACTTCAGGTGCACTATACACTCATTTAATTCACCTTAGAACCGGCGTTGCAGCGTCCCTTTCCTGACATGTAGCCCCTAGATTTTATTTTACGAAACAAAGTATATCCACTGTTTGTATCCATCTTGACTTATTTTTTTCAAATTGAAATATATATGTATATAAAAGAATATATATTCTTTAATTTCATTGTTGATTTGAGACATCTGTGTAGCTACGATGGTATGCATGATTTATTAGTGTCTCTGCTTTCTTGCTTCCCTGCCCTTGGGATTGCAGGTGCTGCTGGGTCTTATCAGGCCCATATCAGCTCTGTAATTGGTATTATAACTGTAATTCCTCTGTAACTGGGACTAATATATCAGTCCCCAGATTTCTTTTCCCCCATCTTATGTAGGGCACAATATGTAAAATAAAATTTAAACAAAATACTGACAGCCCAAAACTGCTACGTAATGTGTGTGCAATGCTATATGCACCACACTCAGTCCCATACAGCACACCTTAACAAAATGACTTTACACACACCTATTTACTAAGCAATAATCCTAACTATATGAAAGTACTAAACACTTACAGTCATTTACTATATTTTTTGGACCATAAACTTGTTTGAAAAATGGTGGTGCGTCTTATAGTCCGGATGTAAAGCAAGGGCCGTTTCTCCAGCGGGCAGAGCGCCACTTACGCCTTACCGTAAAAAATGGAACAGCGATCAGTATGTCTCTACCCATACTGTATCTTCTCTCCCCCATACTGTGTCCTCTCTTCCCCCATACTGTGTCCTCTCTGCCCCCATACTGTGTCTTTTCTGCCCCCTTACTATGTCCTCTCTGCCATCATAATATGACCTCTCTCCCCAAACTGCGGTCTCTCTCCTATGCTGTGTACTCTCTTCCCCCGTACCCTGTTCTCTCAGCCCCCATACTGTGTCCTCTCTGCCTCGTACTATGTCCTCTCTGCTCCTGCATGGTGCACTCTCTCCCCAAACGGTTGTCTATCTTCTCAATACCATGTCCTCTCTGCCCCTTTATCGTGTCCTCTCTTCCCCATACCATATCTTCTCTACCCCACACCGTGTCCTCTCTGCCCCTGAACCGTGTATTCTCTGCCCCCGTATCATGTCCTCTCTTGTAGGGTAGGGTTATGTTCACACGGCTTATTTTGGGACGGATTTCGTTCCGTATTTTTCACCGTACTGCGCGAAATACGGCTGAAATCCGTCCCAGTCATTATGGTAATACACAGTTCTCAAAGAGAACTATGGATTCCGTCTCCTCTCCCCGCTCAGTATTTCACAAGGGGGGGGAAAGAAAGTGACATGTAAATTATCACGGGGGGTAGGGCGCCGGGATAATGAATGTCTATTGGGCACGGCACCCCGGGTAATTGCGGGGGGAAATCCATCCCCGAAATTTTCTCCGACAATGGCCGTGTGAACAACCCAAAAGGGGTTTCAAAATTTTTTATAGATATATCACAATGTTTGCAATACTACAGGCTTTTTTTAATTTTTGAAGTAAAAAATTTTATACTTCTTAAAAAGGGTTGTTTGGGAACTTTCCCTTTTGGGCAGTGCAAAACTATCTGTCCCCCTACCTTTTCTATAATTTTCCCCAATTTGGTTTAACAGTGCCAATGGGGCTGTAATACAAATCAGGCTTCAAAAGGGGTCATGAGGGCAGGGGGGTGTCATCATGTTCCTGAAATTTAAAAAGCCCTCTTGGCACATGAGATGCGGGTTTATAGACCTGGCGAAGTTGCGTGTGACATAAACTTTGGGGTTAACTTTGGACTCTAGCTCCTGGAGCTAGTGGCTCGCGGGGAAATAGGGAGAGGTGTGCATCTTTTAAAAAAAATGTATTGGCCTATACACCTGCCTACCTATATAGGGCTTATACCTTCCTATAGGGGGCTATACCTACCTACATGGAGCTATATCTACATACGGGGGGGATAAACCTACCTACAAGAGGGCTATATCTACCTATAGAGGGCTATACCTACCTACAGGCACCTATATCTACCTACAAGGAAAGCTTTACCACACTTTTTGCTTTTAATTTATTTTTCCTGTTTTCCTCCACTAAAACCTACGTGCGTCTTATGGTCCAATGCGTCTTGTAATCCGAAAAATATGGTAAATTGTTTTGTCCATTAGCATCCATTATAGTAGCTGATAACGGGACCATCCATTTCACCCAAAGAATTTTTAAAATGAACGGCATGTAGTTTGAAAAATTTTGGGTTGGTTGTTTTTGCCAAGGAGAAGTCATCATTACAGGCTTGGCACTCTCACAGCTCCAAAGTGTGAGGGATTGGTATTTTTGGGCCCGGGAGTTTCTTTTTCAGCTTTAATAAGCCTCTTTGCTGCAGGAATGAGCTATTCAAGAGAAAAATTATGTTTTTAGCATAAATAGTCCTGTAATTTTTAAAAAATGTTTCCTGTCAGCTATAAAAGATCTCACATTGGTTTATGGTCATCTGATAACATTTATAGGTTGTTTTACTAACTAAGTAAATATTGAAAGAAACAGACGCATGAAACAGGAAGAATGCATGTAAATGGAACAGTATGTGTAAGTAAGTATTATTTTTCCCCCAGTTGGGATTTTTGGGCTTTCATTGTTCTAATTAGTTTGGGAACACAAAAATACTATATGACAAAAACGAGAATAAAAATACATTTTTAAAAGGGATTTTTTGCCCATATTGGTTTACTAATTAAAACCAGATATTGAGTTATATTCTTTTTTTATCTGTTTCTATTTTCTAATTTAAGATTTTGTTTTTTTAAACCCTTTTTTTTGAAAGGGTTTTTGGGGGCAGAATTTTCCCTGAGCTGTTTTTTAAGGGGCATTTAGAGGTATATTAAACGGGAACCCCCTTTATGGGTATTTCCCCCAAAACCCCAAGGGTATTTTGGACTTTTGGGGACTTTTCATCCTATGCAAACTAAACAAACCCAAACAACCATTTTTATTATGTTGGGTATAAGGGTTTTTATTTTGGTTATGCACCTCTTTAATTTTTTATATTTTTTAAACCCCCTTTTTTTAAATTTTGTTTACTAAAATTATGTTCTTTTAATCTGCACTGTGGGAAGGGTTAACCAAAAGCCGGGCTAATACTGAGAGACTCTGGGATTGCTATGTATGGATTTGAAAAAATTGATACTTTTGGGCTAGAAGATGCACAGTTTTTTTTTTGGGGGGGAAAAATTTCCTTAGCAATGCCCTTTGCCCAATTTAAAAATAAAGATGCTGTTTCATTCCCATGGGCCCAAGAAAATAAAGCCCTTTTAAAAAATTTGGCAGAAAAACTGAAATTATAAAAATTGTTAAAATTTAAAGGGTTTTGGGGCTCCTCCTTTCCCAAACCCCCCCAATCAGAAGATTTTTGATAAACTAGAAACTGTAAAAAAGGGGACTAGGCACCAGGGGCCCTTAGTGGTTCTGCAGTTTAAAAACCGGTTTGGTTAGCGAAGGGATCTCCCAGGTTTCCTTGGGGGGCCAAAAAGAGGATTCTAAGATCCCAAAACCCAGGGGATCCTGGGTCACCCAGCTTTTTAAAACCGGGAAACCCACAGAAACGACTGAGCCACAGACCGTGGGAAACCAGCACTTCAGCCAACATACCAGCCAAGAGAGAGAGAGACAATTAGCTTAGAACTTTCCTCAGCTCAGTTCCTTTGTCTACCAGGGAGGAGACTGGAAAAGCCACTCAGTGTTTTGGGCCTGTGTTTTTTTCTAATGAGTTCCTCCATTAAAGAAGGGGGCACAGGTTTATTGCTGGCTACGGGCTCTCTGGATTTAAATTTCCCCAACTGGGGGGGGAACCATCCCTAACCAACTTTTCCCAGAGAGCAAAAAACACTTTCGTAAAAACCTTTCCAAGGGTTTTGTTGGGGAACCCAGCTTACAGTTCGACCACCCCAAAAAAGGGGTCACTTTGCCTTGCGGGGGGTCACTGTAATACTTTTAGGGGGAACAGGCTTCATGTTTTGGACAACCGATGACAGCTCTATTTTTGGATGGGAGGGCTGAGAAACATCATTTAATTTTTTTTGGGATTACCATGGCAAGGCTTGTGGGGGTTGGGAAAAACCCAAATCTTGTTAATCCGCTGTATGGTCTAGGCCACTCTCCCGGCAGGAAAATTTTTTCAGGGTAAAAGGGCAATTTTTTATAGCCTTTTCCACCCTTTATGAGAGAAAACAATTTTTTTTTTTCAGACCCCATTTTCCCCAGTGACCAGTTTTTATTTGTGAGGGAAATAAAAAGGGAAATTTAACAAAAACTGCTCCCCATTTCAAAACCTTGAAAAACCCCTGGGGTTTATTTTAAACACTGTTTTTTGGGACCCAAATTTTGGGACCCAATTTTTTGGGGTTTTTACCAAAAATTGCACCCAAAAAAATTTGCAGCCTTTTGGTCGGTTTCCAAAACACATTTTAGCTTGTATCCAACACGCGTGTTTCAGGGCGTTTTGGTTTGCAGCAGGATCCCCCCTTTATGGGTTTAAAATGGGGGTTTCCTGCTGCGTCTTTCGGATCAAGAAAATGTTAAAATTTTTTGAATGGATTTTTGAAAAAGGGTTTGAAAGACGCAATGAAACACGCATTGGGGGTCACTCTTTTTAAAAAGCTTTATTTTTTTTTTTTAATTAAAAAGGGGAGTGAAAAAAAACCCCCCCCAATTTTGGGAGGGGCAGGGGGTTCCCCAAAAAGCATCTAAAAAACGGGTTTGTTCACCCAGACTCCCAAAAGCCCCTATTTAACATACCCAAAAAAGTCACATGATACCTGGGGGAAAGGGGAAATGGCAAATTTTAGGCCAAAAATTTTTCCATTTTCACTAAAGGGTTTTAACTCACTTTTGTTGCCCAAAGGGTTTTGACGTTTATGGCTTTTTGTTGAGTTATTTTTTTGGGGCAAAAACAAAATTACACTTTTTTTTCCACTGCACACTGACTATTTACTTGGGGTTTTTAAAATTTTCCAATTTTTTTCTTCATAATTTTTCCCCTGAAAAGGGTTTTTAAAACAATATTTACAAAAATTTTAAGGGGGGGTTTTCCATTTTTTTGTTAAAATTTTTTACAAACATTTATTTGGGGGAAAAATTTAGTAAAAAACAAATTCTTAAAGACTTTTTTTTATCTACAAAATATGTAAAATGCAAATAGTCTTTAAAAGGTGTCTGCCAGGGGGAAAACATGGCTGGGCCCGATAAAAAGAAAGCAAAAGGCAAAGGGCTACACAGCATGGATTTTGGTCGGTTTTTTTTAGGCAGATTTAACTTTTTTAATCCAAATAAAATCCACCGTCCCGCGATGTGTAGCCATCAATAGAAAATCTTGAATATTTTACACGGCAAGGGGTGTTTTACTGAAGGTTTTTCCAAAAAAATAAAACCGGGCCGGTGGGAAAATAAGGGACATTTTGTATATTTTCCCCCGGACCCAAAAGGGAAAATTCCCACAGCCTTAAAGTATTTGGGCCCCCTGGGAATCCTAAATTCAAGGGTGTTTTTTTGCCCAAAAAATGGTGGTGCGGTGTGGTCCCACAGTGTAAAAATGCCATCAGATTTTGGATTTCATTTTCACATTGCTGTATGGACTTAGTCTAACACACAGCTCCTTAGTTACAGCTGGCTATGTTTTACTTGGGACCCCTTAAATTTTTTGAAAAATTTGTAAGATACGCCGAGAATGGGGGAAAAAATATTTTTCCAAAACCAGTTGGGCCAGCGGGTGGGAAGAAGTCAGCCAGGGGAAAGCATTTCTAATTTTATCTTTCCCCGGGCCCCCGCCCATTTTTTAAACTATATTTTCCCCGGGGGAAAAACGCAGAAATTTTTGGGGTAAAGCATGGCTGGTTGTTTGGGAAGGGGGTTTTGTATTTTGCACTTTCGCATAGTTATAAAAATTTTTTTATTTTAAAATTTTTTTTTAGAAAACCCAAAAAACCCCCTTCATTTTTAAAAATCAGGGACTTTTTCAGATGCTGTAATTTTCACACAATTTTTGGGGGCATTTGGCCCCCACCAGTTTTACTTCCCAGTAAATTATTTTTATAAATGCGTTTTTATTGTGAGACACTTTTCTGTGCCAAAAAGTGGTGTTAAAAAATGTTTTGGGGACCAAAAACCCTTTTTAAAAATAAATGTGGGGCCCACGTACGAATCTGTCCCTACAAAACCCCCCCATTAAATTGGGCGGGGCCAAAATTTTTGTGGGGCTGGGTTTCAGTCTTTATTTAGATTTTGGGGAAATTTGACAGTTCATATATCTGTCAGACAGGAATACAACAGGTTTAATGGCTCAAAGTTTCCAAAAAAAAACTAGTTCATCCCCCTCCATCATGCACCCTTTTTTTTAGCGTTTTGCACAAAAATGTGTCAAAAAATCCATAGAGCTAATTTTTGAGGCCTATCCATAGGTACGGAAAGGGAAAGATTCCCTCAAAATTAAACCTTTCCTTGTTTTAAAAAAGTAAACCATCCATACAACACACCCCCCTTTTTAAACAAATTTAAACTACCCAAACATAAAAAAAGTACCCTAGGAACCAATTTCCTACATATTTAATTTTTCCCCCAGTTTGCATGTTTACATGCCCATATCTACACACAGACACCTAAGTATGCATGTATACATACCCCAAAAATACACCAATTAAAACAGACCACATATCATACATGGCCCATTCCTTAGGGCAGGGGGGCAAACGCGGGCCCCCAGCTGTTGGGAAAACTAAACTCCCCCTAATGCCCCCGGTTAAGGGGTGATTTCAAATGCAGATGGGGTTGTTTGTTTCCCAAAGCTGGAGGGCCGGCAGTTTGAACCTGGCCTTAGGACATATGTTTAAAATACATACACAACCCTTTAAAAGGGAATCTGTCAGGTGTTTTTTTTGACCTCATCGAGAGGGTGGGTGTGAAAGAGGGAGAGGGAAACTGAAAACTCTTTTGCTTTGGGAGGTTTATATGTTTTGATGCTGAATTTCTGAGTAAAAAATAAGGACAATCTATAAAAAGAGAACAGAACTAATTGTTCCCTTGTTTAGCAGGGTGGGCCCTTTTTAAAGAAAAGGGAAAGGGGGCAAGGGCCCTTGTTTAAATTTTGGCTTCATTGGAAAACTTTTGGGGGCATTACAAATTTTCCAAAAATAACCCCGGCTCGCCAAAAAATATACGGGTAGGGCCTTTGAACCCTCACCCTCAATTTTGAGCACACATTTCAAAAACCCCTTTCATATTTTTGGGGTTTGTAAACTGAAAAAAAAACAGTGATAAAATTTTGTCGAGGTTGGGCCGGGTTTTATTTCATGTCGCCTTAGGCAAGGTTCAATTAAATGTTCGGTTTTGTTTTGGGATTATTATTTAATTTATTAATTCGAATAATATTTTTTTAAACCCCCTTTAAAGACCAGGCCCGAAAAAATTAATGCCAAACTATATTTTTTTTTGCTTTTGTTTTCCCATGGGGCCCCAATATTAAATTTTTTTTTAATTTTCCCAGTGACATGGCTATAGTCTAAGGCTAAGTCTTGCTTTATATGGAAGAAATTGTATGTTTTGAAAAGACTGTAATTTATTTAAATTAGCTTTAATTTAAAAAAGAACACATACTGTGCTTAAAAAGCAGGCTCACTGCACAGACAGCCCTGGGGTCCATTTTACACATCCATGGCTAACTGTGGAGGATTTTTCCCCCCTATGGGTTGGGTCACTGGGAAATTTTCGGGGAGTCCTCTTTGATCATGCCGCAGTCTCGGACCATGACACTCAAAGGGTTCAACAGGTAGGGCTTGAAGCTTCCTCTGGTCCCTGCCATAGTCAGATGATACTTGAGGAATGGAACTGTAAGTTACAGCACTGATTCTACTACGGCTGTGACACAGGGAGCCGCAAACCCTCTTAAAAAAAATTTGGGGGAAAAATGGAAAAGCCCAAAAAGAAAAGGGTTTCAGGAGAAAAGGCCAAAGGATGGGAAAATTTTTTAATTGGTATGGCCAAAATTTTTGGGGCAATGAAAAACCCCGGGGGGTTTAAAGGGGGGTCCAAGGGGGGGACAAGTTTCCTCACCTTAGCAATAATTTTTTTTAGGTTTTTCATTCAAAAATTTAATTAAATTTTTTTTATTTAAAACCTCAAGGGGTTTTAATCGGGGCCCAAAATTCTTTTTTTTTAATCCCCGGAAAAAAAGGTTCGGCAAAGACGTTTGGAAAAGCCCCAAATTTGTCCCTTGGGGGAAAAAAATTATTAAATAAATAAAAAAAAAAGAAAAACAAAAAACCCCCCCACCCTCTAAATGAAAAAATCCTGTAAATGTTTCCCCTGGTTTGGCCGGCCCCAGTTCAAATTCCCCTTTTTTGTTTTTGGCCACAAAGGTTTCCCCCCTTTTTTATCGTTTAGGGTTTTCCTTTAATTTAAATTTGTCAAGCCCCAAAATCACAAAAGTTTTTTCAGGCGGTTTTTTAAATTTTTTAGGCAAAAAAGTTTGGGGCAAAAAAATTGTTTTCCCCCTTTTTTGATTTTGGGGTTTTTGGGGCCCTGAAAGGGCAGGTTAAGCCCAAACACAAACACAAGAAAGGGAGGGAATTTGGGCCCCTTTTTTTCCTTTAAAAAATTTTTAATTTTTTTCCATTCCGGCCCCTTGGACAAATTGGGCTTTTGAAAATTTTATGAAATCCCTTTTAAAAAGCCCTTGGGTAGATCCTTGGTACTGTAGTGGGGGCCATCCCTTTTCCTTTATAAACTACTTTAAATAGTAAATTTCAATGCATCTAATTGATTCCTGACTCTAACCAAATATTAATTTTTTTTTAAGGGGAAAGTTTTAAATGGTTTTCTTGCCCTTGTGGTTTTACTGACTAAACTTAGATCACTGTGGTGAGTTTAGTAATGTTCAGTAGACCCTTTGGGGTTGGAGGAAGTCCTAGTCCTAAAGATGTAATATAGACATTAATTGAAGCCATGTTACTGCTGCCTAAAACTAAACTCCTAATCCCCAGTCCAATGCTATGTAATTTCTTCCACTTAAAAAAAACAATATTACAGATGCTGAATTTTCTTTAAATAAAGATATATGACTTGTGTCTGTTTGCTTCTTCTGTGATACATCCTTCAATCAAAAGTAAATATTATACTGATATATTGGCACTTGGAGACACATGTTTAACATGCTTTACTGAGAAATCACTTATACAGAAAAAAAAAATATTTCATTCATACAAATCCCCACTGAGATGGAACTAGCAAATGATCTGAGAAATGTTGAATAACTCAGTGAAAGGATGAACTATTTAGTCTTGTATGGAGCAAAAGTAACATTTGGTAAACAGTCTTCACGATATAACGTTTCTACATTCTGAGCTAAACCTTTGTGAGGATTTTCATGCTATTTTAAATAGATCTGTGGGAAAATGAGCTTTAAATATATTACAGAACAGACACATAATAGAATACATCTGCAGCGGCATCTCATTCTCAGAATCAGACTACATTGTTTGCAAATATTTGAAAAACACTAAGCCCCATAGGCAGATCCTTGCTTAATTGTTATGTTATGTAAGTGCTATCCAACACAAGAGAAAAATACTGAAATATGACTTTATGCTTCACTCATAAATCTATGGCATGAAAAGTCCAAGAACATAAGCAAGATTATAGGGGTTTTATATGACTATCACATGTATAGTTCTAAATTGAAGGTTATGTGCATTTTGGCATCAATTGATTTTATTGTTTCAATGCTTTAGAGATAAAATATAAAGCAATTTTGTAAACAGTTTTTATAACATGTGTCTATTTTTGTGTCTACAGCTCCTTTTGCAGACCAATGTGTCTCCACGGTTACAGGGTGCAAAACAAACTCTGAATAGTTTGATGCTGCAGTTACATACAAATTGGATGAATGAGCACTCTATCCTCAGCTCCCATAAGCCTGCTCACTTTAATGAAGAAGGGGAAAAGCTGTGGTTAGAGACCATGATATCTAAAAAAAAAAAGAACAAAACACTGGATGTTTTGAAGTCCAACATGCCAGATTTCTCTTCCCAGTTGATGTAGAGCTGCTACCCCCACAATAGAGCTGCCCTTCATATTTGGGTCAATGTCAAATTCATTCTAAATCCAAGCGACTCGAGGTTGTCCACAATTAAATTTTAGATTAAATAACTCTAACCCTAACTCAAGCTGGTTTTAAGATTAAAGGGAATATGTTGCCAGTTTTTATTTTTTTTTAACTTATTAAATCAAGATCCTGATCCATATGCTTTTCCTCTCAGTCGTTTTTATTTCCTAATTGTAGATTTCTCTATTCGGTCTTTCTATTTATGATTGTGGGGAAGACATTTTTTGCTTGCACTGCTTTAACAGCATCAGAGGTTTACTTTACGGGCAGCTTCATGCACATGGGAAATTTCTTAAGACAGATTCTGTCCCATGACGTTATAGGAGAGTTTTCATGTGAAGGGAGGGGGAGAGGGGGAGCTGTGACATCTCCTCTTGTGCTGGTGGTTTTGTGTTATCTGTACATCAATGGTGTCTCCTTTTCAGTTTGACCTGGCTTTTACTTTTAATGAGCAGACACTGCTGAAAAGCTCTCAAAACAGGCAGGAATTTGTTCAGACGATTTATTAGGTTAGTGGCCAAAAGTGAAAAATACAGGACGTAAAGAATTTTTAAAAAAATATTGAAGTATCCGGAAAATTTAAAAAAAAAAACAAAACCCAAAAAATTCTACAAAATGTGCTTAACATAAAAATTTGAGTTAACAATAAGTAATTTTTTGATGACACTTCCCAGGTTTTTTTTAATCCCATCCTGTCCCCCTTGCCCTGCAACCTAACCCTTTGTTGCTCCAGGTGCGGTGTAACTTTCAGTCAATATCACTATTCTTAGTGATATTGACTTGAGGTAACACTGTGCCAGTAGTGATAAGGTGAGGACTTACTGAGTGTAAGTCTGTACTGGAAGTAAGGAAAGATCAGGGCATGTGGGAAAGGTAAGTTAATGTTTAAAAGCCAGGAAAAAAAAGCCTAACTTTAATCCTAAGCCTAGTTTATGGTTGAGGTTAGAGTTAGAGATAGTGCTAGGGAAAGTTTTAGGGAGATGGCTATAGAAAGAAATTTAGGTTCAGGGCACATTGAACCTGTATTGTTTTACAAGTTTATTCAAATCAGTTTGGAATTGAACAGAGCCCTATTTGAGCAATCCTTTCACACACAAATAATACCTTTTTTGGTTCTTATTATTGGACATTTTCATGTTAGATATTTTTCTGCTCTTATCATTCATTGTTCAGTCAATAATGCTTTTTGAATACGAAAAGGGACTGTTTAGGTTTAGCCAGGCATGTCAACTTCTTCTTTTGTCGTAACACTGGACCGCCCTTCACTCCAGTGGGGTGGGGCGGCTGTGCCGGACACACCCTGTAACAGAAGTAGCGCTGATAGAAAACAGCCATGTTTCTCTAATCTTGAACCCCACCTATAAAATTTTCACACCTCTTTGTTCCTATATAAAAATCTGATTTCTATTTTTTATTTGATTTATTCTATATTATTCGGTCATTCAATAGTCTCTACAGCTTTGTATGTTTTCTCTGTTGTTCTTTGCAATTTGTATTTCAGGTGCCCATTCTTGTAATAATTTCTATCGACCAGTATTGCTAAGTACCTTTTATGTCTTTTACCTTGGCTTTTCTATATTTCATCATGCTTTTATCAATAAAGCTTTTTGAATAAGAAAAATGTTGAAACGTCATACATTTGTGTCAATGAGAGTTAAAGGGAATTCTATACACACCCTCACAGTTTTAGGTTTATATCTGGTACAATGACTCAATGTAGGTCTGTACTGGAAGTAAGGAGAGATCGGGGCATGTGGAAAAGGTGAGTTAACCTTAAAAATCCAGGAAAAAACCTAACTCTGATCCTAAACCTAGTTTATGGTTGGGGTTAGAGTTAGGGACAGTGTTAGGGAAAGTTTTAGGAATATGGCTATAGAAAGAAATTTAGGTTCAGGACACCTTGAACTTGTTTTACAAGTTTATTCAAACCAGTTTGGAATTTAGCAGAGCCCTATTCGAGCAATCCTTCCACACACACAAATAATACAGTTTTAAAATGTTGAAACGTCATACATTTGTGTCAATGAGAGTTAAAGGGAATTCTATATACACCTACACAATTTTAGGTTTATATCTGGTACAATGACTAGATACACATGTTGTAATCATGTAAGTGCCCAAAAAGGACATAGAAAACAAACTAAAGGTTTTTGGTGGTGCTAACATAAAGTACATTATAATGCATTGCACATGTTTCACATATGACTATGATAATGATATAAAATAAATATTAGATGACATTAATATCCTAATGCTCTTTGTAGACTATAGATACAATTACTTTTGATTAACATTTTGCAGTTAAGAACTAACAGAAATAATTTATTTGAGGCTATGAGCATTCTATGCTTTTTCAGTGGACACCTTGCATACAGCCATAACAATATCATAAAAGATGAGAAAAAAAAAAGGGATATTCTGAAACATGTCAGAAAGTATTTCGGTATTGAATGTACTGCTTAGTGTTAAATACTTGCTTGTGTAATTAAATTTTAAATACATGGCAAGTGTGACATTCTAAAATAGGAAATGATTAGTTATGCAGCATATATCTGACCGTGTTTAAAGGATGCCTGCTGCATTGATGTTTAATGGCTGAAAACCATTTTATTACACGGGATTAGTAACATTAGACGGCCTTTCCTTGGCTGGTCTACAGGTTGTGTCTGGCTAAAAGAAGGAAACAAAAGACACACACATGGGCAATGTTATATATTTTATTTGGTATTATGAACAGGACCTCATTTGTCAAGTTCAGATTAAGGTACCTCCTCTTCTTATGTGGACATTAATCTCTAATTGTATGCTTACTAACCTATATGGAGCAAGAAGCTCTCATCTACTGCATAAGTACACTACGGTATAACATTCCACTAAAATGGGGAATTTGTATACATTTTGTGGACCCATGTAGACAACTTCAGCTGGAGACTCCTAGTGCAGTGGCAAAATGATATTGTTCCTTTGTTTTTTCATGTATGGCCTAAAAATGCCACAAAAACATTCCCCAGACCAAAGCGCTGCCACAACCAGCTTGTTTTCTTCCAATAATTGCAATAGCTGCAGGGTTTTTGCTCTGTAATGTCTCTCGCCTGACACGCCAACATCCCTCTGTTAAATGAAGCAGAAAACATGGCTCATCAGAGAAGGCAATGTTTTGGGAAGGTCCAATTTTGAATAAGCTATGAAAATTAAAGCCTTTTCTGTCGATGCAACTGTGTTAGCAGAGGTGTGCTGACCATCCGTCTACTTCAGACCCCCATACTCACTAGGGTTCACTGAAATGTTGTTTTAGACACAGGTCTGTCATTTTGGCAATGAGATGCTCCATTGTAGCGTGTTAGTCTGCCCTCATGCACCTTCATCGCTGACATTCTACTCTCACATCAATGGTACTCTACAGTTTCTATGTTGCTTATTCGTAATGGCACCATTTGTCCACTTATGATACACTATCATCACAGCAGCACATGAACCATTCACAAATATAACAAGGTAGAATATATATGCAGGCAATCTATCGCACACCTTATTTATCCACCAAGCCAGCTTAACGCACAAACCTTCCTTCATAAGGGACAAGCTGCGGACATTGAAAGTAGTAAGTGGTCATAATAATGTGGTTGGACTGTGTATATATTTTCCTATGGATCAACAACGACTTTTCAAAAAGTTGCAAAGGTCCATTTTCCTTCTGTCACTAGATTTTACAAAAAACTCAACAGTTGTGATGTTATATACTTAGTTAACAAACAATTTATTTTCAAATTTTACCCGAAATTAAAAAACCCTTTTAATGGCTCAGGCGTTATTTGTCCAAAAGTTCCATGCATGTGCCTCCAAACTAGCATTTGTAAATTGCTGAAATAAGAGACAATTTGATGTCATGCTTATTGAAACTTTTTCACCAAGGCGAATCTCACGTTGGTCTGTTTTTTTGTTTTTTTTTGTTATTTTTGTAATTGATGGGAAAATTATTAATATACGCAACAATTCATGTAATTTTGTCAACAGAACAGCCTAGCCAAAACTGATGCACTATGTCATGCCGTGGAAAAGACCAAGAATGTATTCTTGAAAAAAAAGGATTAAAAAAATGGACTGGTTGCTTTTCGGGCCTGCACCCTAGTACGTCTCGTGTTCCTGGTCTTTTTCCTTTAGCAAAATGTTATATATTTTTAGGCATTTTCAGTTTGCTTTATTTATTTGTTGATAGCAAAAATCAAACATAGAAAACATTAGTCATATTATCAACCACAACCGAAAACCAAAGACTACAAAATATAGGTTAAAATATTTCAGAAGTCATAAGCACACCAACCCCCGAAAAAAAAAATTTCTTTATTACACCTTTAAAAAGAATACAGGGGACCACTTTTTTTAGATATCTAGTCTGTTTCTGTCTTTACGCAGCCAGTATTTAAACTGGAAATACAAATTAATGTATTCGTTGGGAGAAAAATTGTGAGAAAACAGCATATTTTTTGGTAGCAGGGGTATACAGGTGAATGAGATAATAAGGTTGTTATATATTCTTGAGGAAACTCATTTGGCATTTGGAACACTAGGGAAAAATTTTTAAAAGAGAACCGTAAACATAGGTTTGCCCCCCTTGGGGGGCAGCACGTAGTGTCAACCTGCTGTTTCCCAGCACTGTGTCCCCTTTTTCTGTAAAATGCAGCGTTTTAGAGCATTTTTCCCCTCAAAATCTTTTTTAAAGAGCAGGTGTTTGCCCCCCACCAAAGGCAAGCCCCACCCACCGACCGTATTCACAGGTTATGCCATTCAAAGTAAGGTTTGTCAGTTGAGATGGGGCGGGGCCAGTTCGGGGGGGGGGGTTTGAAAAAAACTGACACGAATGACTTTCAATAAAATTTTTCTGGCTGAAAACTGCAGTTTTGAGAAATAAAAACACGAAAACTCCCTTCCCAGAAAAGGGACCAGCACGGGAAAGCATGTCTGACACCACTTTTGCTGCCTCGCAATGGGGAAAAAAACATGTGACAGGTTTCCCTTTTTAAATAAAAAAAACTTTGGACTCTCGGTTCACATATTTTGTCAAAAGAGTTTAAAGCGCCCACGTTTTTCAACGGACTCAAAACGGGCAGTCCTTTCTATCTTACCTCTCACGAGCAACGGGGGCCCTCGCGGGGTAAGACCTCCATTATTAGAGGAAAAAAAAAAAAAAACCCCCAACCTGCAACCCTCCCCTTTTAGACAGCCTGTAAAAGGTGGGGGGGGACAGAAACACAAAATGGAAGCACCCCTTCCCCCATATAGGTTAAATCTGTACACAAATTTAAGATGTTTCTGCACACAAAAAATCTTTTTGAAAAAAAACGTATCAAACCGGGTGCCAGGGCAGGCTGCGGGCACACATGTTTTTTAAATGTACACACACGACCCCCGCCAGCGGCAATTGCAAAAAGGGGCAAACACAGGGAAAAAATTCCCTAAAGAAGCTTTTTATGCTATTTTCATACATAAAAAATTTTGGACTCTCGGTTAATATTTTTGACAAAAGATGTTTAGCCCCCAGATTTCAACGTGATCTCAAAATCGGCAGTCCTATTCATCTTTACCTTCGTTCGAGCCAATCGGGCCCTCCCACGGGTCAACCGACCCCCTTTTATTCAGAGAGAAAAAAATAAATAAAAAAACCCCCAAACCCGCAAGTGCCCTTCTTTGACAGCCCGTGAGAGTGGGCGGGGCAAAACCCAAAATGGAAGCCCCCCTTCCTTCCCCTATGGTTAAAAAACAATTAACCAAGTTAACGTATGTTTTTGCACCCAAAAACATTTTCTGAAAAAAACTATGCAAACCTGGGTGCCCCTGGGGAGGGCTGCGGCACCATGTAATATACATGACCACACAGGGAAGCCGCCAGCGGGGACATAACGCAAAAAAGGTTCTCTTTAAGGCTCTTTCGGGTCCTGGTTTAACTTAAGCCTTGAAATTCACATGGGGGAATATTACTGCCTTTCGTTTTTTATTTTGTTTTTAATTCGTCAAAAAACAGAAAACAAAACTAACAGCATCACCAGATACATTTTGTTATTGATGAACCACCATGGTACCCAACTGGCCCTATTAACTACAATGGGGCCCCTCAGGTTTCCTTTGTGGTGTTTGTTGTTTTAAAATAGTGCTACACGTTACACTTTGTTTTCTGTCATTTTTTCCTAAAACCTGCAAGGGAGGCTACTAATAGAACATCTGACGCTGATGTGGACCAGGCCTAATAGTGGTATTAGCTTAATCTTTGCTTCTTTCCTAAAGGGAATGACCATTTTTTTCTTTATAAATCAAAGAAGTCACTGATACATATTCTTTTCTTCTTAGCCATTTTTATTTCTGTAGATTCCTAATCCTGTTGTCACTATATGAGTATGAGGACAGCCATCTTGTTTGAGCTTATTTAAGCTACTTTTAACAGCATTTAGAATGATGCTTTACAGCAGTTTCATGGACATAGAAGCCTGTGAACAAGGAGCAGACCCACTGACTTCTTAAGGAGAAGACACACTGTTGTGACTGGGAAGTAATCAGTGTGCAGGGAGAGTAAAGCTGTGGGCATTCCTACTGTTACTGGTGGATCCAGTTTTTACCTATACACATTGTTGTCACCTTTCAGTATCATCCTACCTGAGGAGACTACTGAGAAGCCTTCTTTACAGAACAGCAAGTGTCAGACTACTATTAGACCTGGTGGCCAAAGTGAAAACTGCAGGATTTCAGGGTTCTTTAAAAATAATGATACTGATATATGTATATATAGGCTGGATTTTAACAATAGGTCATTTCCTGATGACACATTCCCTTTAAAAAAAATTCTGTCACTTTTTGGTTCAGTTCAGCAAGTCCATTTTTATATACTATATAATTTTTGTAGTCCATTACATTTTAAAGTTTATTATTTTGCAATTTCTAAACTATATTAATTAAGAGATCAGTTCCTGTTTATATGCAAGGTCAACATCAATATATAACTAGACATATAGAGGGATTGGCTTTGATTGTCCATTCATTATTCAAAAGGATTCACACATAGAAAAATGTACAATTTCAGAAGATGTAATTTTTTAATTTAAATTTGGACAAGTGACAAAAGTGGGATCTTTTGGTCGCAGTGTAAATTTCTAAAGAATAATTTACAGGAAAAAATTCAAGCAATCGTCCAAATGTGAATCCTTTCGGAAATGTGTGTATAGTCTACACATGACTCGTCTACTGAATAGAATGAATCACCATACTTTTAAGTTCCACTGACCTTTTTCTGTTGCCCAAATATGTGCACTGGTGCCACTTCCTACTGGGAATGTGGTAGTCAACGTCTACTAAGAAGTGAGGCCATTAGAGCATTATAATATTTTACTCCCTGCAAGCTACCAAACATGCACACACAGTCTAAGACCTGAGAGAAAATAAATGCTGCCTAAAAATCAATGTTAACATTGGAAATAAAAAGTACAATTTTGAAATTAGTCTATAAAAAATGTTGTAGTTACTACTTCTAGTTGATTGCATAAAATGTGAGAACTGTGGGAGCAAAATAGATCTAGAAGCAAAACAATGATAGGCTAGAATGAGAAATGACTCATAAGTAGACCATCATCTATTACAATGTCATGAAAGCAAATACATTGAAAGGATTTTATAAACCAGATCAAGACCAGACTAGTTTCCTTCGTTCATCACCAGACACATTTGGGTTGGGGTTTTTTAGCATGTGAATTTTTGAAAATTAGCTTTCTTACGCTTAGTTCAAATATTTTTTCTGTAATACATATGGATTTATTTAGCATTATTTCATTGGGAGACAATGTAAAGTTTATATAGGCCATTTCTTTAACCCCATGCACAATACTTACAACTCTTTACCTGAGCTTCAAACATCCCATCAAATCCCAGTTTTGCATTTTCTTACCTATAGCCAGGTAATGAGTTTTGTAAAATCTAGGGTGGTAAGGATAGAGCAGGAATTCCCCTCTTATCCCTTCAATGAGATTATTGGCCCTCCTTCCAGTTACCATTCCCTATCCATGCTCTATCCAAAACTTTGAGACCCAGATGTACAGAATTGGGAGTCTGTACTGATTTCCAGGTAGGAAAAGAAGTCTCCAGACATCAGACTCCAGATCCCTCAGATTATAGTGGGAGGCTGGAATTGTTTGTGTAAGGCAGTCATTAGTGAAAGGTGGCGTAAGACACACATCCATTTTGTTCACCACGCAATATATGGTTTTAATATCCCTCCCCATTCTCTAGCCCCTAACCATCAACTCGCTTACCATAAATGTCAACTCCCAAAGTCAGATTTAATTCATGGATTCTGGACATGTCCAAATATTCAGTCTTTCTGGAAAAAGCTGCATGCGATTTTGGGAGGAAAGTGGGAAATTACCCGATCTTTCTCCCTAAAATCTTTTTTGACTTATCAGATTTAGCAAAACACTGTAATCTGTTACACATAATTATTTTGGCTGCAATAAGATGTCTATTAAGTAAATCTGTGTCACGGATGCCCCTGTGACCCTCGTCCCGGGTCGCAGGCGCATCCGCGCCCCACTGTTGAACGGCGCCGCGTCCCGCACGTTGGGTCGGGGGTCCGCCTGCTCCCCTGCCGGTTTGCGCCCCAGGTCCACTTACTCCGGCCACGCTCCGGCTCCGTCTGCTCTGTCCCCTCGCGCACACCAATCCCAGCAGTGTTTAGATTTAAAGGGCCAGTGCACCTCATAATTGGCTATTGCCAGGCACTGCCCCTATTTAAAGCATATCCTCTTACCTAGCAGCCTTGCCGATCTTTAGTGCCCCATAGCCTATTTGTGAAAGCGATCCCAAGCCTTGTCTATATGGCTGTGTATAGAACCCTCTTGCCTAAGATTACGTGACCTCAGTATCTACTGCCGCCTGCCCTGACCGTTCCTAGCCCTGTCCTTCCGAATACGACCTGCCTGACTAAGCTGTACTCGCCTACCCTTGGCCGCCACCGTAAAGCAAGTTCTGCCAGTGGTAGCGACCTGGTAGACACCCGCCCACAGCAAGTCCTTCCCCCCCTTGCGGGTGCTCCTGGTGAATACCGGGACCCATATTAGATTCCGCTCCCTGGTGTGGGCTTCCACCATCGCTTGCGGTGGTCCAGCGGATCCACTACTGCAGACCATTACAATGTGAAAAGTTTTTCAGGCATTGGACCCCCTTTATACTTTACTGAAAAATGAGGAGATCAAAACTTTGGTTTAACATTTCAGCTCATCGAATGGTATTTGGAGGGCAAATTGGCGGGAAATTTTGGGAGGCTTAACTCCTTAACAACTCCTTAACAACTGCCCACTATCTTTTGATGGCGGGCATTTCAGGTCGTTTGTCTGCAGTGACATCAGAGTTTGAGGCGCCCAGCGCTGCAGCAGCACTTAGTTCGGAGCAGTACTACAGAGCCCTGATCCCAGTGCAGCTCCTGCAAGCATCGGGGAGTGGGTGAAACCTCCGCTCCCCGGTGCTTTAAACCTTTGATTGCCATTGTTCGTCACCACAGCGCAATCAGAGTTTTTCCCTGCTCTGTCAGGTGATCAGGACACCCAGTGGCCCGACAGAGCCCGGGGAATGGCTGCACAGTCAGCCCTGGGGACCTACGGTGGCCCCAGGGCTGTCTGTGTAAGAAGCCAATGATCAGGGCGACTGTATGCTGCCCTGATCACTGCCTGTGTCAGAATGACACAGATTATAATGTATTAGCATATATTAATATGATAATACATTACTAAGTGTTAAAGAAAAAGTAAAACAGTTAGCCCTTCATGGGATTTAAAAAAAATTTTAAAAAAATAAAAAAAGTGTAAAAAATTAAAAAATAAATAAATGTTTAATAAAATTAATTGTGCATACATTACACAGACAAAAAAAAACCTACACATATTAGGTATCCGCATGACTGTAATAACCTGTAGAATTAATCTAACAAGTTATTAATTGTGATAAGTAAATGGTGTAAAAAAGAATTTAAAAAAACAAAAAAAGAAAAAAAAATCTGAAATTATTTATAAGTGAACTTAAACTATTTCCCCATAAAGTACAACTTGTCTCGAATAAAACGCGGCCTCATACAACTGCATCATTGAAAAAATTAAAAAGGTTACAAGTATTGAAACGCAAGGAGGCAAAAACTAAAAAAAATGTTCTGGTCATTAACTACTTTTCAGGCGTTCGGCTTAAGCTCTAGTCCATATATATCCAAAAATAAATACTGGGGACACACTTAGACTTTCCCCTTAGTTTAATACTCCTCATTAAACTACCGCCTTTGGAGAATTGCTGTAAGACCCTATGAAGGGAAAAAAGAAACCATAGCTACCCAGAAATACTTTCCGAGAAAGGTGTTATTTCATCTGGTGGAATTATAAATTGTTAATTGCTATTTGCAATTTGTTATTAGGCCTTCCAATTGAAGGCTTGGTTTTGTTTCCTTATGTATTTTGTTGTATTTTATTTTATTTGAATACAATGTGCTGAACTGTGCTGAAGTGCAACATGGTATAGTTCAATGCATATAGTTTATGTCTGCTAAAGTGGAAATAACGGTCAACACCATTTGCAATTTCAAACTTTCTTTATTGAACTGATATGTAATAACTTGTCATATGTTTTTCTGATTATATTAATAAAAATTCAATAAACGTATTATAAAAAACCTTAAACAGTTTCTGAATTTTTGTTTGCTTCAACTTAGTACTGAATAGTGGCATTGAAAACATTTTAAATTGTGTAGCTTTTTCTATTACGTCATTTTTTATAGGTAATACCCAGTTTTAGGTAATCCAAGGCAAAGCAAAAAGTTTCCGTTTGGGTTAATTGTGGGTTTTTTCATTCATTATGTAATATATTGTTTTGAGTTATTATTTGCTTTTATTTATTTATTCATTTACTTTTCACTTTGTACCCGTCAATAGAGATATAAAAGATCTTTGGTGGACATTTTAAAAATTCATTTTTTCTGTGTTGCTGTTTATAGGAAATACAGTCTCCCAATACTCAAGGCATTGCTGATCTACTGAGCCCCAGCAGCTACTGCACATACCTGACAACAGCAACTGCACAATTGCCAGCAAAGAAGCAAGAAGCCATTTTGCTGCTTATATAATTATTTTAAAGGGGAGCTTTCTGCTCAGAGACTACTGAATTACAGGAACCTCTAGGTCAATATGCACAGTTATCTAACTGAGCAGAAAAGAAGAGGTTTAAAAATTTAGAAATCTTAAAATTGTAGGTATTCAAAATCTTTACTTTTTAGTTGCTTTAGAATCTATAAAGGTAGGAATAGATGGTGCAGCAGAGCACAGGCGTAAAACCCTCCCCTTATGCAACAGTCAATGGGCGCAAGAGATGCCAGCAAACTTGTGCAGCCATTGGCTGTTGCATAGAGGACTGGCTATTCAGCCACACCAAGGACAATTTTATTCCTACCGTGAGAGTTTTTCTCCAGAAACAGTGCTACATGATCTTTTTCTGGTATTGCAGCTCAGCCTCATTCAATGGGACAGACATAGTTTATAAGGCTGAAAACCTGTCCTGATCTTGTCCTACTCACACAATACTTGATACATTCATAGTCATAAGAACAAAAATAAGGTATGAATTTAGCCCATATATTGAATTCAGCTGCATAGAAATTGTATATAAAATACAGTTTAGATTTGTATGTCGATAAATGTAGCTTTAACCCCTTAAGGACCTTGCCATGTTTTTGTTGACACATTCGTTTTTATCTCCTTGCCTTCCCAGAGCCATAAGTTTTTTTATTTTTCCACCTACATGGACCTATGAGGGTTTTTATTTTGTGGGACAAGATGTACTTTCAAATGGTGTTATTCACTGTACTATAGAAGATACTGGGAAACCGCAAAAAAATTGCTAGTTGTGAAAAAAAAACCTACTTTTGCCTTGTTTGCGGGTTTTTGATTGCTTTTACAGCGTTCAATCTTCGGCAAATATAATGTGTTATCTGTATTCTACAGGTTTATACACATCCGCCAACACCAAACATGTAGGGTTTCCGTTATGTTTTGGTACCGTAAAAAAATTCCAAACACTTTCTATTCTTGAAATTTGCGCCGCGGCGCCATTTTGTGCGACCCATAACTTTTTTGTACTAACACCTTCGGACGTCAGTGAGGGTGTATTTTTTTGCGAACTGAAGTGTACTTTTTATTGCTAGCAGTTTGGAATGCATGGGACTTTTTTGATCACTTTTATTCTAATTTTTATGCGACGTGAAATGACCAAACAACGCAATTTTGGCATTTTGTATTTTTTTCTTCTATGGTGTTCAGCGCACGGGATAAATGATGTTATATTTTTATGAATCTGACTTTTTCGGAAACGGCATTACCAAATATGTGTAACTTTTTTATTATTTTATTGTTTTTAATTGTAAAATGGGGAAAGGGGGCGATTTGAACTTTTAATACTTTTTTGTACTTTAAAACTTTATTTTATTTTTTTTTTACTTTAACATTAAGTCCCCCTACGGTGCTTCACCACTAGGGGGCGCAATCGTTAATACAGCCTAATGTATTGCATAGACAATGCATTAGGCTGTACGAAGATGGCGGTCTCCCCACTTCCTGCCTGGGGCTGGAAGTGGGGCAAACGAGAACATGGCAGCAATGGAGGCCTTCACAAGGCTTCCTGCTGCCATGTCCAGGCATCGGATCCCCGCAGTCACGCTGCGGGGACTCTGATCGCCGGGAAGAATGGTGCGCTGTACCGTTTTTCATTCATTTAGATGCCGTGGCCATCTTTGCCGCGGCACCTAAGGGGTTAAACCGCCGAGTGTTAGCTCCGATCAGCTGCCAACACCCGGCGGCTGTGTGGTGGTGTCACGGAGCAATCCCGCTGCAAATCCCCTTAGCGACCCTGGGACGTACTCATACTTATTTACTTACTTATGCTCATATTTATTTTGTTTACGTCCAGGGTCGTTAAGAGGTTAAAGGGGTTTTACCACAAGGTAAAAACTCCTGCACTGGCCGCTCACAGTTATCTGCAAACAGACCATGCATATGAATGAGGAGGGCGGCATTTGCAAAGATAACAAAATATGTGCACTCGGCTATGATCAGAAGCTCCTATAGAAGTGAATGGCGAGGATGGACACAAGCACAGCCTTCCTCATTCACATGCATAGCCGGTTCTCAGCCAGCGCCAGCGGTGGGGTTTTTACTTCTTGGTAAAACTCCTTTAAGAAAAATTACCATTGTTCTATTAGTAAGATTGCAATATGACTACTACACATCTCAGATTCTTTTGCCTCCTTTAATATTACCAGAAATTTGACACATATGTTAATTGTGATGTTGAGTAGAAAAGTATGGAGAGGTTACAACAGTTGTACCTGCTTCATGCATGGTAGTTTCTACATGATTACTACAACTACAAACAGTCCCTCTCATTATCTAATTACCATTATAACATTACAGGGTGTGATAGACATTTAGTAAAAGTACACTACTACTGCAATACAATAATATTGCAGTATATTATACTGTATATTATGCTAGTAACCACATCTCCAGTGGTCAAATTAACATTTGTTAAACATTAAAACAAAACTTTATTATTTATCATAAAAATCAAATAAATCATAAAAAAAACCTAAACATACCTGTTGTTTCCGCATACATAATAACATTATATTTTATAATATCATGTTGGAAATACCCTAAAATACTAAAGGCCACATGTATGTAAACTGGAGCGTGCGGGCAGAGCTCACAGCTGTGAGGGTGGAGGGCCAGCTATCAGCAATAGCTGGGCTCTCTACTGAAAAGGTAGGGGAATTGTAATATTGTTGCTACCTTCTCGATTGCTGTGTATACAGCACTCAATAAATGGCTTCCAGCTTCCCGGACACCGGGCTTGTTAACTGCAAGGACTTCTGGGTCTTATCAGATAAATTTATCCGGGATTTCCCCAGTAAGGGCATGTCCCCAGGGCACGGGTTTTCGGCCGGTTTTTCAGGTGGTTTGCAGTTTTGCGGACCGCCTGAAAAACTGGCCGAAAATTAGCACAATGGTGTTCTATGGAAAACCCGTGCAGCAGTCCCCACTGCACGGGTTTTCTGTCCGGCGGTTTTCCCGCCCGCGGTCCGGCCGCAAGACCTATATATAATCATCCTTGATGGAAAAGGAAATGGGAAAATGTTTAAACAGACTTTTGGGGGACATGTATGAAAACTGTCTAGGTCTAAGACTTCCTTTGTTTCCCATAGCAACCAATCAGAGTTCTGTTTTCATTTTTCAGAATATTATATGAAATGAAAGGGGAACTCTCATTGGTTGCTATAGACAACAAAGAAAGTCTTAGACCTAGACCGTTTTCATTTATGCCCCCTTTAGTGCTGGATTTGCTGTCCTTTCGGTGATTGTGTGTCCCCCAAAAATGGAACAAAAATAATTAAAAAGTGATATGAACCAAAAAATTGAGCCAATAAATGCTACATCTCTCTTTGCCTAACGATGTCAAGATTTGGGAGTAAGAAGAAGCATTTACTTAGGTAGATTAACTGTTTACAGTCTCTGTAACATATGGTTTGTTATCCAACTTTCCTGAGACCCTAAAAGGCATAGTTGCCAGATTATTTCACAATAGACTATGTTTACCACTGCACAAGAAGGCAGATGAGTTGATTGTAGCTATAAAGATTATTAAGGTTATGTTCACACGGCGTAACATGGCGTAATGCGCAACGCAATTACGGTTATTCATAGTTCTGTGGATTACACCTCGTCTCCCCTGGCGTACAATAAAATCATATTGTGTGTCGGGAGAGAGAAGTGACATGTCACTTCTTCGCGGCGCTTACACGCCGCTGATTATAGAATTGAATGATCAGCGTGTGCTTCCAAAACACACGGCGTACTGCGCCGCGTACAGTACGCACCCCAGTACTCCATGTGAACATACCCTAACTGAATAACAAATCTGACTAGCTATGCTACATTTCAAGAGTTGGGGATTAATAAATGCATAACTAGTCACAATGTGAAGTCTGAGAGAGCTGATGTTTACCAACATAGAGACAAAAAATGTGATGTGAATGGGACCTTAATGATAATATGGGAGAGATTTAGGAACACTAGCATATGACACGCCCGTCTTTAATTGAATTATGTTGAAGTAAAATGTGACAGATGTATTAATCTTAATAAATTTGGCTAGTCTTGGACTGGGTTTAAGCCAGAAAACAAAATCTAGCAAGCGTAGATATCTGCAGCTTTTTGCACTACTTTCCAACTTAAACTACACAACTTTGTTGGACCTTGACCTATTTTGATGTAAAAGTAGTTGTTTTGTGATTTATAAAAAAAATATTCTTCTTCCACAATCTCAATAAAGCTCTGTTCGCACAACCCTGATAGTTTGTGTTGAAATTAAAAACATAATGGCAATGCCGGAAACATTACACATCAGGCACTAATGACTTATACTGGAGTCTGTTGGGTTCCGTTACTTTGCTTCATTTTTCTTCCTTGAAACAGAGGTTTTGAAGTGACTCGCAGGTGGTAGAGTAAACAGAACTTCCCTTTTTTCTCACAAACTTTTGTCAACAATTCTGAAATGCAGGCAGTAGTTATTTTGGATGGTAGACTGGTAGAAAAAACTGTAGGCAGAAGCTCTGAGAGTACAAATCCTTTAAAAAAGCAACCAATTACCATGTGACACCTACATAATTGGTATCTTCTTATGTGGAAAAGAGTCTTTAAATAGCCAGACCACATTGTATTTTGGAAGAAATAGAATGACCATATTCATTCTTTTGAGTGGATACTCATCAGATTCCACTTTGGTGGGAGAGATGTGGGTTAGCAATGGGGCTAAGCCGCGTTCAAAACCGAGGCAAAAAAAAATTGCTGTTAGCAAAAATCCTCAGCAGAAATCTGAGATTTCTGCCAAGGAAACAACCTCAGCCTTAGGCATCGGGGCTTGCACCTTCTACATTGATAACCTAGCATTTGACCATTCAGGTCAGTTACTCATCTTCCATTACAATGCTAACTGCAGTGACAACAAAAAGTGAGATAGATCTTCATATGTCAGGTGCAGGTGATGAGGTGACAATATTAGTGGAATATGTCCATGGTTGTGGGTCTGTCCTTCACTATGGCAGTCTCTCAAATATAACAAAAGTTTCTTCCGAGCAACAACTGAAAAAATTAAGTCAGACCTGTGTATTTGAGCAGGATCTGCCATTGGTGAGACTGATGGTAACAGATGGTTAAATCTGTTTTTTCAAACAACTAAGACCACTAGTGTATTGCCAGGTTTAAGACTTCTAGATTTCCAAGTAATTTATGCAAGGACATTGGTAAGAAGTAAATCTAGTATGGTGGAATTTACTCATTTAGCCATTGCTGTGAAGTAACAAACATGAAAGAGGTCAAATGCTACCATTTCTTATTATCCTAGGAAGTCTCAAGTCATGGTCATAGAATTTTCTCAAAGAACCTTAAATAATTTGTATAAAGTGATTTATTTTAACTAAGAAAGGTTATTCTAAGTGCAGGTCAATTATCACTGAGCCAGGTAGACCACTGAATAGAAGAACTCAGTCATTCTTTTCCAGCAATATGAATCCTGGTGAAGTCTTTTTAAAGTGATCAGTAATATCTTTCTTCAAAGAGAGAAGTATGCACATTTCAGAATCAGTGCCCAGCATGTGGTAGAGCCCTTCCATCATGGTTAATGTCCTGCTGGGCACATATGGTCCTTCAAGGGAATCTAGTAGCTGTTCTCGGCTACTCCATACATTTATATTTTCAGATATTTCTACTTTCGCCATATAATTCATTTGTAAGGGACTGGCTGGCTTAAAGGAGATGTACTAAACCGCTGTTAATCGTATATTTTTTTTTTTCGTCTCTTTACCCAAAATGTGATTGCAGTTGTAAAATTGAACACCTACCTTTATTTGCAACACTACGTACATTAGGTCTAAGTAGAACAAAGATACTTTATTCTAATTAAGATTGACAAATGTGACATCTGTTGAAATATATATATTATATATGTGTGTATGTATATATATATATATATATATATATATATATATATATATATATATATATATATATATATATATATATGTATACATATTTGACAATCTTAAATAAAATAACATTATATATATGAAATATGTAATATATAATATATTTTATATAAATATGATATATATGTACATACATTTTATATATCTACACAATGATCACAACACACTGCATAGTTTTGAAAAGATAGCAGAGATAATTTCATATTACCAATAAAAAAAAGATAATTCTGGTCATTGGATATATGTGCATATGTGCGTATATATATATATCTCAAGTACCATGAAAGATATCACCTTTGGCAATCTTGAATAAAATAATATTTTCAGCTAAACTTTGTTCTATTTATATCTGACGCTTGTAGGGAGAAACTCTCAAAAGTCTGTCCTTCCAATGTATTGCAAATGTCTGTCCTGAGTTTGGAATTCATGTTTTTTGGAATTTGTTAGAGTTCTGCAGTCCCTGGAAATTTTTTTCTATTGGGTTTCAGTTGGTTTCAGCTATATAACCAGGAGCTTCATCCTATGCCACCCACTCTGCTTTTTTATAGTATTACCTTTATATATTTCTGGTTGCGCTGCTCTCCCAGTGAGACCAGAAGTTTACATACACTATATAAAAAGACACATATGCATATTTATAATTGCCAAATGCCAGAATAATGAGAGAGAGAAATTTTTTAAGGCATTTTTATTACTTTCTGCAAAGTCAAAAGTTTACATACATTTCATTAGAATTTGGTAGCATTGCCCTTAAACTGTATGACTTGAAGACATAGAACTCGTAATTACTCGCCGGGAGACATAGAATCTCTCCTATACCCAACCACTTAATAAATCTTCTATATCTTCCCTACGGCACCCTCACCCAGGAAGTAAGAGAGAGCCCCCCTGTTTATGGCTCCTCTCTCCTTCCCTCACCTATGTTTTCATCCCACATGCTATTTTCCCTTTTCAATCACCCCATAACTCCAGTACACATATTACTGCACAAATGCCGCTCATATTCATCACTGAACCATCTACTGTCTCTTTTCATTCTCCTGCTTCTCACTCCAGAGGGCATCTCTCCTAACCCCGGCCACCCTCCTTTACTGCTCATCCCACCTCCATCTTCCATTGAAACCCTGCTAACCTGCTTGCTATTCCCGGTATGTCTTTTCCTGCCCCTTTTAAGTGTGCTCTATGGAACGCCTGATCCGTCTGCAACAAACTCACTGCTGTTCATGACCTGTTTCTCTCTATCTCCCTCAACCTGCTGGCACTCACAGACACATGGCTCCAGCAATCTGACACCGATTTCCTTGCCGTTCTCACCGTTCTACACTTCACCCACCCCCCCAGACCTGACAGGCTGGGTGGACGAGTTGGCATACTTCTCTCTCCACACTGCACCGTCCCTCACTTTCCCCTCCTTTGAGGTCCACACCCTCAGACTCTTTCGGCCATTTTCCATCAGCGTTGCGGTTGTGTACAGACCCCCCGGCTCACCCCGCCATTTTCCTGATCATTTTGCTGTCTGGCTCCCTCACTTCCTCTCTACTGAAATAACCACTCTCATCATGGGTGATTTCAACATCCCCATTGATGACCCCATGTCTCCTTCTGCCTCTCAGTTTCTTTCACTAACTTCTTCTCTTGGCCTCTCGCAGCTTACTGACTTTCCCACCCACAAGGATGGGAACTCTCTTGATCTGGTCTTCTGTCATCTTTCCTCAATTTCTAACTTCACTAATTCTCCCTATGCTCTCTCTGACCACAACCTTATCTCCTTCGTTATCACTAATTCTCAGCCTTCTCTGGACAAATCTGCCCATCACACATTCCGAAATATCCGCTCCATTAATACTAAGGAACTCACAGACACCATACAGTCCTCACTGCCCCCAATCTCCTCCCTCTCCTGTCCTGACCTGGCTGTCAAACGTTACAATGAAACTCTCACAACCACCCTGGACATGTTGGCACCTCTCACACACCGCACCACCAGACGCCCGCAGCCTTGGCACACGCCTCAGACTCGCTTCCTGCAGCGATGTTCCAGATGTGCTGAGCATCTGTGGAGAAAGCCAAAGCTACCTGCAGACTTTCTCCACTACAAATTCATGCTCAGGACTTATCACACTGCCCTTCACAGTGCCAAACAAAAATATTTCACCTCCCTCATCTCAACACTACTCAACAACCCAAAACGCCTGTTTGACACCTTCCACTCCCTCCTATGGCCTAAAGCTCAGGCGCCAGTTACTGACCTCTGTGCTGAAGACCTGGCGACTCACTTCAAAGAGAAAATTGAAAATATCCAGCAAAATATATCTCAGTCCCCAAGTAATACCCATCCCATCCCCTCCCGCATATCCTCTAGTCTACTCTCAGGCCTTGATCCGACGACAGAGGGAGAAGTGTCCAGGCTTCTCCTGTCTGCGCGCCCCCCCCCCCACCTGCTCTAGTGACCCCATTCCCACCTCGTCCAGTCTATTTCTCCAGCTGTCCTCTCTCACCTTACTACAATCTTTAACCTCTCTCTCTCTACTGGGATCTTTCCATCTTCCTTCAAACAAGCCATCATAACCCCTTTACTTAAAAAGCCCACTCTGGACCTGTCCTGCGCTGCTAATTATCGACCAGTCTTAATCTGCCCTTCATCTCTAAACTCCTGGAACGCTTGGTCTACTCTTGCCTAATCCACTATCTCTCTACTAACTCTCTTCTTGACCCTCTGCAATCAGGTTTTCTGCACCCTACACTCCACGGAAACTGGCTTAGTTAAAGTCTCAAATGACCTACTAACAGCAAACTCTCAGGGTAACTACTCGTTGCTGCTTCTCTTGAATCTCTCTGCAGCGTTTGACACTGTTGATCACCAACTTCTCTTCAGCATGCTCAGTGCCATTGGCCTCCAGGACTCCGCTCTCTCTTAGTTCTCATCTTACCTGTCTGTTCGCTCCTTCAGTGTCTCTTTTTTCAGATCTACCTCCTCTTCTCTACCTCTTGATGTTGGAGTTCCTAAGGGATCAGTTCTAGGTCCTCTCCTCTTTTCATTGTACACAGCCCCCATTGGACAAACCATCAGCAGATTTGGCTTACAGTACCATCTCTATGCTGATGACACCCAATTATACACCTCCTCCCGTGACATCAGTCCTACTCTCCTACAAAACACCAGTGACTGTCTGTCCGCTGTCTCCGACATCATGTCTTCCCTCTATCTTAAACTAAAGCTTACTAAAACTGAACTTCTTGTCTTTCCACGATCTAGTAACCAACCTCCCCCCCTGCTATTTCTGTTTCTGTATGTGGTACCACCATATCTCCTAGGCAGCAGGCCCGCTGTCTGGGGGTTATATTAGATTCTGATCTGACCTTCACCCCATATATCCATTCCCTTGCCCGCTCCTGTCACCTGCATCTCAAGAACATCTCCAGAATCCGTTCGTTTCTCACTGTGGAAACAAGTCAAACTCTCATTGTGGCCCTCATTATTTCTCGTCTTGACTACTGTAACTCCTTGCTAATCGGTCTCCCTCTGTGCAAACTCTCCCCTCTTCAATCTGTCCCGAATGCAGCAGCCAGGCTCATCTTTTTTTCCAGCCACTATACTAATGCCTCTACCCTTTGTCAGTCACTGCACTGGTTGCCCATTCAGTACAGGATACAGTATAAACTCATCACTCTCACCCATAAAGCTCTCCACAATGCTGCATCCCCCTACATCACCTCCCTCGTCTCTGTCTACCACCCAACCCGTTCTTTCCGTTCTGCTGCTGATATCAGGTTACAATCATCAATCATCCGAACCTCCCATGCCTGTCTCCAAGATTTCACACGTGTGGCACCAGTTCTCTGGAATATGCTACCGTGGGCGAACAGGCACATTCACAACACTCATAGTTTAAGGGGGACCTGAAAACACATCTTCTCAGTCTGGCCTACCAAGATCCCTAACTGCTATCACACACATCTATCACTCCCTACACTAGGGCACTCACAGGCACTTATCTGTATATATATGTACTGTCTGGATGGCAGGTTCATCCATTTTTCATGTAAACCACTCCCTATTTATGAAACATGGCTGGACCATTGCAAACTTGGCACTTCTCACCGTTTGTTTCACCAATACACCCTAATAGATTGTAAGCTCTCGTGAGCAGGGCCCTCACACCTTGTGTCTCATGTGTAAGTTCTTTTAATGTGTAATGTCTGTACGTTTACCCTCGAATGTGTAAAGTGCTGTGGAATATGTTGGCGCTATATAAATAAAGATTATTATTATTATTATTATTTTTATGGAAGACCTGGCACGCTATCCGCAAGCAACGGGGTCTTTCGGCGGAGCTCTCACTGGGGATTAGATTTCTTAAAAATCCTGCTTTCCAAAATGGTAGAGCTCATCCGATCTTCATGCAAAGGGCAGATAGAGGCCTTTCCAAATTGTGAGATCTAGTGGACACCTGGGGCAAAATATATTATCCTTTAATCAACTGTGTACCAAATTCGATTTTATACACCCACATTTATTTCACTTCCTGCTACTCCAAAGCTACATGTTATCCATGCTTAGATCCCTCAGACGGGTAGAATGGGAGGACCTAAGAGGACATATCTCAAAATTCTATCTATATCTCAGATCTTCGCTAGAGTATAAGACCAGACCATAAGGTCTTTGCAGATGAACTGAAGATATCCCAGGTCTGCAAATGAAGGATATTCTAACGGTACATCTTTGATTAACTAAATATATTCCTAGCATTTCCTATTGGGACATGTATTTAAAAATTATACACAGAGGTTATATATCCCCAAACTGTAAATTTCTAATGGGAAGTAGCTCCTCCCCAGCCTGTCTTATATGTGGGGAGAGTACCGTGGATCTTTTCTCCTCCTTCAGGAGGAGTATATATCGCTTTGTTCGAACTTACACGTCCTTCAATGTCCCCTTTTCGCCAATGTGGGCCCTTTTTGGGATTTTGGATGCAAACTTGCGAATTCAACGGCATGCAAAAAAGTTACTACTGTGTATATCGGCAGCTGCTCGTAAAACAATACTTCAGACATGGATGGGCTCCACCCATCTCTACAGATTTTCTTAGAAAAATTGTTATTCTTACTACATATGGATTGGCGGGACTCCTCCATTCAGAAAGATGAAAAAATCAAAGGATTCTTCTTGACTCGGCAGCCCATTATCAATATTCTCCCTGAAGATCTGAAGGCTCGTTTACGTTCAGGTTTTCAAGCCACTATGTGAGGGTTCCGCTCACAAGGTCTAGTTGGTGGGTGGATTCGAGCGCCCCTTTTTTTCCCCTCGCCCTTCCACTCCCCCAATTTTTTTGGGGGGGGGCTATGAAATCTCTCTAGTCAATTCAACTCATTATAATACCTGTCAATGGATATAGTTGGCTTATAACCGTTACCCATACTTAAAGTTCGATATAGTTCTGTACTGACATTTCATCCAATTCACACTTGGACTTTGATATGTTACATTTTAAACAGTATGTGACAATGTTTCACAGCAGATGACTTTAGACTCTGTACACACTCTTAGAATTTAGTTTGTGATGATAGAGTATGACATTTATCTATTATTATCAGCCTCACCCCTTAGTCCTCTCTCCCCTTTTCCTCCCACCTCTCCCCCAGTTCTTCTATATCCCCATGTTGGGGGTACTGTTTGTACCTATTTTTGGAAAGTGCTAGTAAAAAATTATTTGAAAAAAAAAAACTGTGCGATTTGGGTCAAACCTTTTGGATATACTTCCACATGCTTCTCACAATAGTTGGTAGGAATTTCGGCCCATTCCTCCTGGCAGAACTGGTGTAACTGAACCATGTTTATAGGTCGCTTTGCTCGCACCTGCCGTTTCAGCTTTGCCCATAAATTTTCTATAGGATTGAGATCATGGCTTGTGATGGTCCCTCCAAAACATTGACTTGGTTAATCTTTAAGTCCACTTTTGTAACCATGTGTCGGGGTATGCTTCGGGTCATTGTCCATTGGAAGACCTAACTTATATTAACCCCCAAGCTTTAACTTCCTGACTAATGTCTTAAAATTTTGCTTCAGTATTGCCACATAATCTTCTTTCCTCATGATGTCATCTATTTTGTAATGTGCACCAGTGTCTCCTGCAGCAAAATAATCCCACAACATGATTCTGCCACCCCTATATTTCACAGTTGGGATGGTGTTCTTAGGCTTCAAAGCTTCTACCTTTTTGCCTCCAAACATAACAATGGTAATTATGGCCAAACAGTTTAATTTCAGTTTTGTCAGACCACAGGACATGTCTCCAAAAATGTAGGTCTTTGTCCCTGTGTGCATTTTTCAAACAATAATCTGACTTTTATAAGTTTATTTTGGAGCAATGGCTTCTTCCTGGCAGAGTGGCTTTTCATCCCATGTTGATACAAGTAATCGATTCAACTGTTAAAAATGACACAAACTTTACCACTTCCACACCAGCATCTTCAAAAGGTCCTTCTGCTTTGTTCATGGGTTGATATGCCCACATGTCGGCCAAAGCATCTTTTTTTATATTTCATCAATGAGACATAGAACCCATATCCTTACCTGAGTCCGTAGATGGCTGTACATTACCATTCTTGCTTGTACTTTCTATACCATTGATATGTACAGTATAAACGAGGCACAATCATGTATCTGGAGGAATTTGCACCAAAGGAGGATCCCCAAATTGTGCAAGTCCACAATTCCTTCTGATTGTAACTGCTGATTTCTTTAGACTTTCCCATGAATGTTACACACAGAATCATGTGTATTCGAGTGAATTAAAATATCTCCATCAGTTGTGTCACAAATTAACCAGGATGGTTGTCCAATAGAACCTGTCAGGAAGCTTCTAAAGACATGAACACCTCATCTGGGCTGTCCTCAAATTTGTTTAAAGTGCATAGTATCTTATGTATGTCTAACTTTGACTTTGCAGAAAGTAATAAATAATGCCTTAAAAATTCTCTCCCTCATATATTTTTGTAATTTGGCAGATAAACACAATTTTGTAATCCTAATTGACCTAAAACAGATAATGTTTAATTGATTGCATGTCATATATGAGAAAAACATGCATAGGTGACTCTTATATACGGTGTATGTAACCTTCTGGTTTCAAATGTATATACATACAGATAGAGTTTATATATATATATCCTCATATTTAGTTTAATATTCATCATAGAGCCTTTAGAAAAACGTATATTGTATTATGGTTCCATACCACCTCTACTTCTATGTAAGTCTATGGCTCCCTTTTGTACCTCGATATGTTTATGATATGTTATAGAATGATATGGATTTTTTTCTTTTAGATGCTATAGATCCAACAGTAAATCTACATTGCTCACAGTCACTGACATACTCTCATGATCTAATCCGTATTAAACAGACGTCACAATCATTATCCGCAGGATACACGTCCAACCACTCGATGCACAGCACCAATAGATCCAAGTCGAGCGCCCCACGCGTACTCTCATACATAGCCACCAGACTGAATGAGTACGGCACTCTATATCTACACGATAGCCGCTATCTCAGCGGACCGCCGCGTGATACTACTAGCTTATAGCGCTGTCTCTCTCTCAATTAGTACACACACCTAGACTCTCTCATCCATCGGAGCCATGAACATACAACATCGAGATATCTCTCTGTACAGCACTGACGCTCCTCACTCAGACTAGCACTCTACACACTATGCGATTGCGCATGCACATGCAATTCTCTAGTACAGCAGGCGCAAAGTACGATCTCTTATCTGCGATGACACAGATCTTGTATTCTGTCTATTAGATCATCTACAACGTCGCGCAATCCTGTGCGATATATATATATCCACGTCACCTCGACTCGGTGCAGTGCAGCCCTCCGCCACACTTACTTTTCGACGTTACACGCACGTCTCTTGCCCAATCTCAATCAGTTCGAAGAACTGACTATGCCAACCCGTACAACACAGACTGACAACACTCTTCACATATCGACACCACAGAGCTAGCACTCTCTGCGTCCACCTACATATCACATAGCGGGATCACGCGTTCTCTGACACTTCAGTAGAGATCTGCGTAGGGCTGAGCTCCATATTGTTCCTATCACAGAGACTATTCTTCTCTGCATCAACATAATGACATGGAGACTAGATAAGGACAGCCGTCACATCACACATGTGCGCGCCAATCCACTTCGCGCAGGTCGAGTTCATGCCGATCTGCACGTGAGTGCATGCTTATGACGACAGAGGCCACTATGATGTCACTGAAAAAGGGGTTTTCTACATACGATCTCCCATATAGACCTACTCAGCCCACGAAGTGACTCTCTATAAGAGCTTTCACAGCATCTCATCACAGTGTATACCTGCGAGCGGCCTACATCTAAACCAGACTACATCCTATGTGAGTAGCGGAGCCGAGGCTGCTACTATCAACGCACAGTCAGAGTGTACTAAAGAGCTTCAGTGTCAGTCATCCCAGCAGACTTTGCACAGCAGCACCACGAGTGAGAGAACTGCGGGTGAGCAGTTCAACTCGCACTCAAACTGCTGAACTAGTCTTCACATGACTCAACTGACTCAGATCGCTAACTCACCTGCTCAATGCACAACATCGAAGCGAGCGTCTACACAGCTACATGCATATCGACGATCAACTCGAGTAGCTCACTACAACATTCTCTATTCACACACTCACCACTCAATAGCCACTGACACCTAATAGCATTCTACACAGAGAGCGTGACTAGCGACAACTACCACTGCACACTCTCTTTAACACTACACTATCAACAACTAACTTGATAGCGAATATCTTGATCTTATATCTCGAGCTCGCTAACTTACTAACAGATAGAGTCACATGCTATCTACACACACTCATCTACCATACTATCACAGCGAAACGCGGCGAATTGATATAGTAATTAACTATACATACTAGGATCTATATCACGATTTCTATACATACTAGAGCACACGACGTAGACACAGAGCACAAAAAACTACGACTACATCACGCCGTTTACTATACACGTTCTAATCTCTCTGAGACACTCTACACTCTGAGCTGTGCGAGTCGCGAGGAACAATGTATAGCGCACTCTCATCAGCGCACACTCTCATCTTCTAGGTTACCTAATTTATATGTGTAAATAGACACTCTATGGACATGACACACATACAGTCAAATGCTCACTGCTCGGCCAGACACCTTAAAGAGCATGATGCGCATTATACACTTGGAGATGATCTACTCACGGAACACGGCAACGGCATGCGTGAGTTACAGCTCTATCATAGTCATGAGTACACTATACTTTTGACTTTACACAGCATAGCGGCACAAGGGTAAGTATGTGAGGAAGGAGACGCTGGTTTGGTTTTGCGTGAGGATCTATTGCTAGATTCTGTGATTAGATGTAAGCGTCCTGACAGTGGCAGACCGCTTGGACGTGTAGGAGCTGATGATGTGGAGTTCACTTGGGTGTATGTGATGTCACATTGCTGGTGTCTTCACTTGAGGGAGGGTACTAGTAGTACGGCAACAACGTGATTGAGGTGGTTCAGTGGGCGGAGGGAGTCAGGTATGCGTACATCCATGTAAGCTAATAATGCATATAGTTTTCGTTATTTTGGGTGTAGGTAGTGCGAAGAGAGGAGTGATGGGTATGAGGGTGGGTGTGTGGCACGGAGGCGAAGGTCACTCGTTTCTGTAACTATCAGTATGGAACTTACTAGATTGGCATGCAGAGTTACAGATATATCTATTCAGATGTCATGTGCATGTCTGTTCTGATATTTCTGCGTATTGTGGAGTGAAGTGTGTCTAAGCGTGCATGGTGTCTTATTTCATCGATGTGGACTGACATGGTGATTGTACTTAGTGTGGGTGACACTGGGTGGGTAAGATCTAGCATACATATGTATCTCACTCTTGGGTGAGCTGGATATATATACGATCTACATATTTAGTGCTGCGCACGATTGCTTATGGTATTGCTGTTGTGTTTGTATATTTTATCATGAGATCGATTTGGCACGCATATGATAGATTACTGAGTTACATCAGTTGGATATGGGGAGAGGTGTGATAACTTAGAGCACATGATGGGAGTCGAGTTGAGCTGGCGACACTGATTGTTTAGTGGACACTTATATTAGATTATAGGTATTTGTATTGCGATTCTCACTGCGATTGAGTGGGGGGATAGTGTGTGAGTCGAATATACAGAGGTGAGTGACTGAGGTATGGGTAAATTAGTATGGTCAAGAGGTGACGATCACATACAATTACAGGAGATTATGTGCGATACAAGAGGCGAGGTTTCAGGTTGAGTATAGATATATGCATTGGTCAAACGCTAGGAGTGAACACGTACAAGCGACAACACATGTGTACGAGATTCACATGAATTTATCAGTGGCTGACGAGGACGCACGATATCGTGTAGACAGTGATAATATTGTGAGTGACAGACTAGGTGGCACATATCACATCACAAGTGTGTGTGACAATCTTGTGGAACAGTAGTCTTGGAGTCTCGCTCAGCTACATCAGGATAGATTGTTAGATATGGGTCTTTTAGAGGTGAGAGAATTGTCTGGTGAGTGCGCATAGCATACGTGGAGTTAGCATGAGCAAATAGGGCAGGTAGATGTAGTAGGATGAACTCACTTGATGGTGGACATCATGAGTATACAGTTAGAGTGAGTCTGAGCGTATGTGCCAGATGGAGAAGGTTGTGCAGGGGGGAGGTATAGTGATAGTGGATGTGAAGGTCAATGGAGTGAGTGGGGTGACATTGTGGAGTTGGGGGAGAGTGGAACTTAACTTACTGTGGTGCACGACATTTCAAAAATTACAGGAGGGAAGTAGTTGTTGGGTACATAGTAGTCTGTGAACTGTACAGGGTGAGGTTAATTGACCGTCAGATAGATGGAAGAACATTGACAAGACGAAGGGTTGTGGACTAAGGGGGTAGACGGATAGGACACACAGGACACATATTAGACGCGGTTTATTGAGGGGGGATAAGCGAGAATGTGGAGGAGAATTATAAGTGGAGTACATTTACACGACGCTGTATGGTGGCACATGAGAGTGGACTCAGGATCATGGAATTATACTATAGGGCATAGCGACTGAGAATTATCGTATATGGACTATGAGTAACAGCACTGATATAGTAGAGGATGGACGTAGGATAGAGGTGAGGATTAGTGCTAGTTCAGAGTGAGTGTGGAGGCGACGGGGTGTTAGATGTCATGTGAGTATAGGGGGGTGTGGATAGGAAGTGGAGCTAGGAGGATATGGGAACAGGGTCTGGACTGGACACAGAGATGAGATCAGATCAGGAGAAGGTTGTGTTTGGTGTTACATGATCTTTGTGATTATGATACGATACTCACGTGTGAGTAGATAGAGACAGAGCTGCAGGCAATCATGAGTGTACAGGCGAGATTGTACATGGTATACATTTGGATTGTCAGAGGTGGGAGACATGCACGAGAAGGTAGTGAAACAATAGTATATACTAGGCGACATAGAGTAGTAACTATCATGTGGGTCACATCTAGATACACAAGTGTGTGGTAGTATGCGCGGTAGGTTGTGTGAGATAGTTGATCAACTTTTACAACAAGGAAGTGTATATGGTGTAGTTTTCTCATTCACGTGAAACTGTTTTGATTTAGCATGCACACTACGGATTCTTATTGTTTTTGAGATTTTGATGTATCTTATGGTTCTGGGTGATGACAGTGGTTTTGGGGTTGACTACATATGGTTCTCTATCACAGCAGGATTTGGTATCTCTGATAGATTTGGGGTGAGAGTGTGTGACAGTGTTGAGCTTATGGACACGGACGGCGATTATGATGTGTGTGATTGCATATATCTCTAAGAGGTGTCTACAATCACTGGATGTGTAGTGACAGTAGAGTAGTGGGAGACTTCTTGGTGACAGTGAACGACAGCTGCTCTTGATTAGTTCTATGTGAGGGCAGATTAGGTACGAGGTATGAGATAGCGCTAAGACAGTGGGTCAGGGTATAGACACTAGGCGACTGTGAGGGAAACGAGTGATATGGACGTGTTGGCGGAGTGATCTGACAAGATGACAGTGTATAGGTGCACGTAGCTTAGAGTAGGTACAAAACTAGTAGGAGTGAGTTCTCAGCGCGAGGTCAACAGGGTGGTTAGTTACAAGATTGTGTGTCTTATGGTATATAGAGAGAGCGCGTATACACGATCGCATGTGTTAGACATATGGTGTGACGATCACATATGTGGACACGATAGTGTGGTATCAAATGTACACAAGTGTTGATTCAGAGTCAGTACGGCTATGATGGTAGACCTCTAATGACGCATAGAGGACATGATTGACAACAACATGAGGAAGGACATTGACCACTCTATTGGACTAGAAACTGTGAGCGGAGCGTCTCTGCATAGTCATATAGGTAGGTCGTATTTGTATTTCGCTCTATGATCTTAGTTAGTGTGCAGCGTGGCTGCGGGCACGAGATTAGGGTGACTGGAGGAGTCAAGCGCGATGGAGGACAGGACAGGCGTCTAGGGTGGAATAGATAGGAACAAGCGAGGGGACGGGATGACAGACACACACACACTGAGCTCTGATTAAACAAGTGGCGTGATAGAGGAGTGTGAGAAGTCATGTGCACCACTAAAGAGGTTGAGATGATTGGTAACTATGACCTGGTACCAAGGCTAGATTGATATGAAGTCACGCGTGATCATCGTGTGATGATCAGTGTATATGTACATAGATATATACATTGACATATGGAATTGGAGTGACAGTCAACACACTAGTTATAGTATAGCTATGGCACTTCTTATCTCGTGAAGATGAGAAGCAATATGATCAGAGAGTGTTGCGACTTGGTATTGGTGTGACAATCTATTACATGGACGAGGGTATAGTCTTCTTCATGTGACATTTAGTGTTACATCGGATACACACATTAGTCTGTATCACACGCGTTGACTTGGGGTGTCTAGATAGGTAATTCTCTCATCCTCTATCTCTCTCTAGTAGGGTAGCAGGTGGACACTCTACAGACACAACAAGTGTTTTGTAGAGGTTGTGAGAACACTGCTTGCAGTAGGTGATAGATTCTTGATTGATTAGAGGAGTGGGGGTATTGTAGTAGATTGGAGAGACTACGACAATACATGAGGTATCTAATAAATAGTTGAGTGTGAGAATCTATATTCACTCATAAATGTTGTTCATAGATCAGCATAGACATTGATGTCTGATAGAGAGGTAGAGATTCAGCATATTGCTGTGTCGTGAACACACACACATGGTAGATATAGATAGCAGATTACATGGATGGGTCATATATCAAAGTGTGACAATAGGGAGTGATCTTTAACTTTTATAGGTGAGGGCTGTCAGGATTGAGACTTTGTCTGTGGAATAATCATGATGAGAGGAGTGGTATTGTGAGACAGTGTGGGATCACAGGTGAGACAGATGACTGAGTATCGTGGACAATTAGAGAGGGACACACGGGAGATGATAGTAGCGCACTATTGAGTGTGTTGCACATATAGGTTTGCAAGTAGAGTCTAGGGACGATACATGACAGTGGAACAGGGGTGATATGATGGGGGGGAGAATTGACAGAGTGGACTTTGTATGTGTAAGACATACACACGGAGAACATGCGGCAAGAGATGTAGCAAGTGAGTCTCAGCGATACGAACATGCATTTCATAGATCAGGGTGTAGTTGAACTAAGGACATCTGACTTATGGGTGGGATATTAACAAGTCTAGCGTGAGTTAGTGACACAATAAAGTCTATGTGAGACAGAGAGTATTAGAGATAGGGACACACTGAGTTGGTGCGAGTAAGTGTGACGGAGCACACGTTTGAGAGTGGTTGGATAGAGAGATACACACGAGGTGTAGTATGGTGCGCTCAGGGTAGTACACACTGTAGGACATGATCATGATTTGGGTATATGCGGTTCGTTTCATTTATGAACGGACATGTATGGGGGGAGGTACGATTAGCGAGAGTGGTGGTGTTCAGATATCAGTCTGACTACTCTCAGGTCTGTATGTCAGCGTCGAAAGTCATGAGAGAGTCTAGGTTAGGTGTATGTGTGACTACTGTTTTGAAACGTGTTGTGACTCTAGAGTGGCACAGGAGTGTAGACCGGCACACTGGTTTGCAAGTTGTGTTACTATTAGACTAGATTGATCAAGTATTACTGATCTATGACTTGTTCTATTTTAGTTGTTTTTAATGAGGTGAGTAAGGACATATTGCATAAGACTGGGAGGTGCAGAGATATGTCATAGGACTTTATATTGAGCAGAGTGGGACAGGCTCTCTTCGTGGAGGCTTGTAGCGAACGGTAGTGTGTACGACATGTGATTTTTTTTGATAGATTTGAGGTTATGTTAGATTAGATACAATATATTAGGGATGGAGGGAGTAGGGGAATTTTGTATAGAGTGATGTTGAGTGTCAGTATTTCGGTATTTGGGGATATAATATGGGACAAGTTGATTGATACTATTACATTATTATGTTGTTTTGGATAGTAACAGTCTGGATTTGTTTTATCTGAGGATAGTGACAGGAGGTTATGAAGTGTGGTGTGGCGACTGTGGATAGAGGAGGGAGTTAGGTGATGTCTGACTCACAATGATCGCGAGGTTATGATTGGTCTGTGTAGTGGCTAGATAGACGGATGAGTCACAAGTGACTCATGATGGTAGACTACAGCAGACTGGTGGTGTGAGCACAGATTCATTGCTGAGTGTGCGTCCATATAGTGGGCTCGTTAGACTATCACGCAGGGATTTGATAGTATCATAGTAGACTAGACATTGTGGAAAACTGGATTACACATGACATCTTCATAGAATTGAACACAGAGTAGAGATAAGTGCGAGATGTAGCAGGGGAGTGTTGGTTAAGGGTTATGATGATGAGGGGAGTGTTCTCTGTGGCTCACGGACGTACTCTAGCGACAATACTTCTTGTAGCAGATACAACTGCAGATTGGCGTGAAGGTAGTGGGGTGATGGTACAGGTATCGTGAAGGAGTGACTATGGTGAGGATAGAGAGGAAGTGTACATAGACAATATAACAAGCTCTCGTAGAATATATAATAGTGATAGGTGCGGTATGATCTAATGTAGGGCGTGGTTTCAACGTATCTAGGTAGCGCATACGGCATGGAATGCTGTGATGAAGACATAGGTATTATATCACAGGGACTTTCTAGGTTATGTCGAGCTATAGTAGGAGAGGATTATGGGTCTTAAGATCTAGAGGTGATGCATTATTGACGATAGTGCGAGCGTACATACGAGAGAGTGACTCAGCTTGCATGGGGGAAGCGACTGATATAGTGTGGAGTGGTGTGGTCTGTCATATGTCTCTAATGTTTTAGATCACAGGATATAATTTCACATGTGGGGAATAGTAGTTTGTGAGTACATCTGTGGCAGGTGTCAAGGAGTATGTTTCACACAGATAGCATGCGCGCTCCATACTATAGTGACTCAGGTGAGTAGTGCACACGGATGACACTAGACTCCAAGGAGTACTGATTAGGAGGAGTATATGAGCAGTGAAGTGGGCATGGATGTATGCATAGGTGTGGGTGAGATGGTGACGTGGAAGTTTGTGATTGATGGGATCAGGGGATAGTAGGGAGTATTACAGATACTTGGTAATCTGCAGTTAATACATGTAGTGTGATTAGTGTAGCATACTAGCGTGACTTAAGTGGAGTAGATCTATAGGGTCTTCATATAGGGATGTGAGGTCTGATAGGGAATGGACTCTCATATATCGATAGATATGCATGGCGCGATGATGTGTCACACACTCTAGAGTGTGTGAGGACAGACTGAATCAATGAGGAGAACATGACACACAGTTGGAGAGATCATGGTTCTACAGACGTACAGTACGTACTTGACACTTAGGATAGGGGTGTACATCAGGTGGGTGACTAGCGTGATAGGCTTCACTTAGACGAAACAATCAATGGCTGCACGGGGGAGACACTGGGATCACTTATGTGCATACTCTTCGAAAATGTCACACACTAGTACCGGAGGGTGTAGTGTTAAGTGATAGTGCGACAGTTGGGTATTCACGTGTGATTACAGAGGCATAGGTGACAGTAAGAGTTAGGATTAGGCAGAGCGTCATCTATTGGTAGGCAGCGAGTGGAGATGAGGATATGTACAGCATAGTCGAATAGTATACTTTTGGTTATATACCTTAGGCGTAATATCAAGAAGTTGGGCAGTGGCTGATATGATAGGGTGCGTGTGGGTAGTAAAGTCTCAGAACTGATCAGCAGATTTTTCATAGATTTGTATATGGTTAGCTGCTCGCACATGTGGCGAGTGAGTCATCATGATAGGGCATAGAATTAGACATCACACTTTAGCACTTACTACATATTATTCAGTAGGAGGTGAGTTGGACAAAGGTGTGTGTCTCGTGAGAGGGGGACACATAGGGATGTAGTAGGGACATAGACTATGATAGAGCTGCAGGTTCTTGATGAGGAGCGCAGCAGCACACACGGAGCACGTATGAGCACATAGTTACAGTGGGCGCAGTCATAACACACGATGATTAGTTGTGCACATGTGGGATGTATAGTATACGAAGTGTTGAAGATATTGTCACGACGAGATCGTGGTAGACTCAATATTCTACAATGATCACCACATCACATGGCGACACGGTGGAGTTCTCTATACAGACACTAGGATGTGGATTGTATATGGGCGATGTTTTAGGGGCTTGGGTGTTGACAGTAGTGAAGGGGGAGAGTATAGTGGGATACAGATATAGGATCTGACTTAGACTGGAGTATTGCATCGGTGTTATAACTGGCGTGCGGCGCGATGAGCGTGCTGAGTGAGAGTGCTAGGGTGCACACACATGGAGTATGCGGAGTAGGATAGAGCATTTATATAGGCGTGGGGTGGGGAATTGGGGGATTTGGTTGATAACGACTTACAGTGAACAGTAACATTGACGCTTTGACAACAATACTGGATAGTGTATACACACACGATGAGAGAATGGAAATCTGTGTTAGCAGATAGTCTATACGACATATTCTAGTACACACAATTGTTATGACGTGACAGCACACTGCAGGCGAGTCACAGCATAGACACAGAGTGATGATATCACGCGAGCTGTGGTGACGTGATAGTTGTTAATGTGTAGGGGTTTTAGGTGATTTGTTTGTTTTTATGGGGATAATGATGATGGTGGTTTTTGGAGGGTAGTGGGGTGGGTTGATGGAGATTGTGGGTGGATGGGGGTAAGATAGTAGAATGGAGTGTAGTGCACTGGGGAATGTTGATAAGGATGGAAGGTATGTAAAGGAGATTTATGATAAGTGAATAGATGGATGAGTAGGTGGTTATTTATAATGGGGTGATGGAAGATATAATGGAATATGGATATAATGGTTTGGTTGCATTTATGGGATTTTTTAGTTTTTTTTTTTGGTTTTGTTGTTGGTTATGGGTGTTGTGTTATTTTGTAAATGGGTGGGGGTAAGTGACAGTTTGGGTTAATTGGTAAAGTGGAGTTAGATAGTATGATTTTGGTTGGATTAGATAAGATATTTTATGTAATATGTATTTGATGTGTAGTAATGTGTGGTAAGGATGGGAAATGTATGAAGATAGTAAAATGGATTTTGGAAAAGAAATATATAAAAATTAGGAGTAAAATGAGAGGTTGAGATGATGATGTGGTTTGTATGTGTGTGAGTGGAATAAAAATTTTTGTTTTTAAATTGAATTATGAAATAAAATGTTGTAATAAATTGTGATTATGATGAATAGGCAAATTAGGTAATTTATTAAATATAAAATTAATATATGATAAAATGAACATTATTGGTAATTTCAGTGATAAGCAGGGGCACTGTGTGTTCTGACCCCTTTCTATTACAGCAAGCATTAAAAGGGTTGTCCAACTTATAGACAAGCATTAAAGAGAGGAGCCAAAGGTTGAAATAAAAAATCTATACTAACCTCTAATCCCTTAGTGCTCTAGCATAGAAGCTCCAGTGGGGGCGTTAGTCTTTAATTACAGGTGGTCAGTCAGTCAAGGCCACAGCGGTCCAGTACCATTCCATTCTCATCACTGTTCCCATCACTGAGTGGGGATGCACGTGGAACCACATAAGACCAATGAGAGCACTGTTTGGCTGCAGCGATCAAGACCAAAGATCAAACATACATCTTGAGCGCATTCTTCTACACTCTACCACATCAAGAGACTAGTCCTCATTTAACTGCAGTACACAGCTCACTCATCACATCTCTCTCCGCTCACCTCTCTCTTGGATAGTCAAACACCCAGTACTCATAACAAGTAGGTACTCAGCCATCTTTATAGAGTTCTACAGATATATAGCCCTCATCAAGATCGCAGCTCGATGACATCAGCACCACATCAATGACACCCTAGCCTTTGTTCATGTGTGACTCCTTGTTGCTAGCTCACCAGTCATACTTGCTTGGTCCACTTTTGATTGATTGCATACAATGAATATCATGAATATTTAAAGACATTTGTCTCATCCTCCAAACATTGAATGATGCATCTCAGTTATGATTCACTAAACACCACTCAGCATGTACTCGGAACTCCAATTGATTACAATGGGTGAGTTCCGACCACCTCTCTATTCAAAATGAAGAGTTTTCGGGGCTTCTTCTGATGTGGACATGGGACCCAGACATATCTGACATTGATGCCATATCCAAGCTATATGGCATCAATGTCTAAAGTAAGACAACCCTTTTAAAAATACTCAACTTCTCCTGGCGGGAGCTTAATTCTCCATGACATACATAAATAAGGAAGCATGTTCACTTAATTTTACTGCTGTAATTAACCCAGAAGATCAGAATCCAAGTGTGATAAGCACAATGTTATAAAGGTAAAAAAAAAGGTTGTCTGCTCTGTAAAGCTGGGCATAGCTGAAAACTATTATCATTAACAATCCAAATTATTTCATGACTGTTAATCTTTAACCTTTAACATCATTAGGTGTTGGTACTAAAGACCAGCTGTTTAAAGTAATGGATTTGTTCCTTATTGTCATGCATTTTATTGGTATATAGTGATGAAGAGTGCGTAAAATTGTGTCACATGTAGCATCGATTATAGATACTGTTTTAGTCTAATGCAGTCCTCAATACATCATCGGAGACTAGTTACATAGTCCGTCCCACTACTTTTTTAGGTTTTTCCTATCAGAAAGGCTTAGGGGAGAAAATGCCAGGAAAGAAGGAAAAAAATTTGGGACATGTTGTGTATTGAAAAAAAAAATGTCATGGTCCCAAAAACACAACAAAACACCAAAAAATGAAAGAAAATTAAATACATCATAAGTACAGATAGTCAGTGTTTGCCTATAAACTTTATATAACATCTGATCAAAAGTACTGGGTACGGGCAATAAAATCACACAACATAATGTTAAGAAAGATGACAAAAAAAACATTGGGCAAGCTGTATGATTATTTTTGTGGTTTGATTTGAGCCAAACACACTGTCTGAGCCCTGTTCTACAAATGTATTAACCAACATAAGGGGAAACTTGGCGCATAGTACTAGTTTTTAATGTGTCAATGATGCGGGGGGCATGTAACACCAGAACCATACAATGTGCCAGAAATGCGGCAAAGTTTGGCGCAAAACTGTTCTATCCAAGTCCGTACAAGTTCTCAAAGTGGCATAACTTCGAGACCTACTCTGTGCCGTAGAACATGACACATTTATAAAGTTTACTTTTGAGAACTAGATCATACAACTATGTATCATACGAACCAAAGAAAGGTAGAACTGGCGAGTCGATGCCAACTTCATACAAGTCGCCCAAAGTGTTTTCCTGAAAAATGCTGTGTATTAAACCACTCTTAGGACAACATGTATGAACCTCGCGCTGACTTGTTAGTTCTACCTGTTTTTAATACTGTACGATCCGACAGTATGTATGAAAGTGTCTCACAGCACCTTATAAATGTGCCCCATTCTATGGCAAAAGCAGTCTCAGCCAAGTCATTTTGAAACTGGTATTGATTTGCACAACAGTTTTGCTCCAATCGTACAATTCCAGCGTGACACTTCCCCGCATCATTGGTGCATTTAAAAGTGTAGTGTCATGTCAGGCATACAATGTCTGAAGTTTTGCCCTATGACGGTTCACACATCTATAGAACAGGGCTAAGACAGCTTGTTTGGCTCAAAGCACGGCAAATAAATGGCATACACCCACTATACAAGTCGCCCTTACGATTTTATTCTCAAGCTCTTAATAGGTCTGTTGTAGTGACATGTTCTCTTTAAATACTCTTTAATGACCTGTCTCTATATTCAGCTACTAGTTGACCACCACTCTTAAATGTCTGGCTGGTCAGCACATGATTCTGCATGGATGTTTCTGTGCAGAAGCAGAACAGAGGAGAGCCGACTGTCAGAGAGAGAAATAATTCCCTATTGGGAAGGTAGAAATACATTACTGCTGTTCCTGCATTTCTAAGGGTCCATTCACACGGCATAGACAAAATACCGGTCGGATTCCGTCTTAATAATCCGGACAGTATTTTATCGTCTTTTGAATAGTTTTGGTGGATGGCTCTGTCTGCGGTTTGTGGATTCACCTGTCCCCTTCAATCATTGAAATGCATATCTTCTGCCTGAAAACCAAGGGAAGATTGAGCACATTCTAAATTTTTCAGAACACCACCCGGCTGAAAATCAGTTCAGTATAGACTACTGAAAGGATTTTCTATCAAAGTCTATGTGGATGGTTGACAGTCGGTTTCCAGGCGGTTTTGAAATCCAAAAATATGTCTGAAATTCTGACCGTGTGGACGGACCTTGTCATGTACATGGTGCCCAATGAGCGCTGTGTAAACATTTCTGTGTCTGGCAATGAAACTTGCAGATTCCATCCCATCAATTACTTAATCATTTGGGTAGATGCAAATCCAGCTCTGCAGTGCACATTAGGAGACTTTGGTATCCTTATAACCAGGGCTAACATATCAGTTCAAGTTACAAATGAAGTAAACAATGAAAAAATATTACAAATGTTAAAGTCCTTCAAGACCTAAGAGAGGGCATAACGTGTACAATAAAAAAAATAAAAAGACATCCACTGGTAGCACAAACCACAGCTTCTATCACCAACCCTAAGAACGCAAAACTATAGATCCCCAAAATAATAAACGTTCACTGGGGAAAAGGAGCAAAATAAAAAACAAAAGCTTTAGTGGTGCTTTTGTATTAATATAAAAATGAAAAAAATAAACCGTACATATCACAGAAAAAAAGACACTTCAATTATTTGAATAACTGGACAAGAAATACTTTACATGTAGAAAAAAAATAAGTTGTTTTGTAATGAAAAAGGGAAAAATTAAAAAAGAACGTTTTCTACCGGGGAAAAATTTGATATCAAAAACCTCTGGGGTTTATGCTAATTTTCCCTTTCAGTATTCTCTATTTCCCTTGTTGAAATTGTTAGTAGTAGTTTTTTTTTTTTTTTTTCCCATAGAAACCCAAATCAGAGCCCGCTTTCTTTCTTATAGGGTTCTAGAAAAATAAAAGTAGCTTGATTGGTTGCTATGGGACAAAGCTTTTTTATGCTGGGACAGTTTTCATACTAAGGCCTGTTTTCAAGAATTTTCCTGTGCATATTTCTAAATATAAATAGGGCCGTGTTTCTAACTCCAGCCCAAAAAACCCAACGGTAAAGTTTTCAGGATTTCCTCAGTATTGCACAGGTAAATTTATTAGTGTGAGCTTTTTTTTTATCGACAAAGTTGAAATCGGCAAGGTTTTATGGTGATCGAAATTTCCAAAATATCGAAAATTTAAAGGTTAAAATAGGAGATCATCTATTAAGATGGTTTTTTCGGGTTTCCCCTGAAATTTTGGCCGGCCGCAAATCAGTTACAGAATAGAGCGGGGTGAGATGTGTGTGCGAGTCATGACGGGATGTGTTGGGCGTTTGGCTGGAAAATTCACAGACCCGTTTTACATAGAACAGGTTTTCCTGTTTCGCCTCGTGTCTCTCAGCGTCTCATGGGTTAGGTGCGCTTCCCGTGGCCAAAAGCTCAGCGAATTTAGTCTATTTCTGCACAAAAAAAACCCTTTACTATTAGTGTGATCCTTCAATTTAGTTGATTGAGATTTAAAATTTTTTATTTTGTTAGCTAGAGAATTTTTAAGCGCATCTCCGTTTAAAAATTCCCGGGGCGGGGGGAGGGGGGGGGGGGGCGGGGGGGGGGGGGGCCGAACAAGACAAGTTATCTATAAAAAAAACGGATAAATTTCCCCAAGACTTATTTAGAATTGTGTGGAATATCTTTTTTATTAACGTTTGTTTTGAAAATTTCCGGTATTGGGACCCAAAATTTATATTGGTTAACCCATCATTTTAGTAACTGCAGGTCTCTTTGTTAGCTGCAAAATCCATTTTTTTATCAGTATAATTTCGATAGGGGTTTTATTTTCATTTTTACCATTAAACCCGTGGGTGTTTATATCCCCCTTGAGTTAAATTTTAATCCGCAAATTTTTAGTCAGCCAAAGGTTGTTTGTTGCCAAAAATACCCTGTTTGTACGAAAAAAATCACAGTTAAGGTTTTTGACTTTTGCGCACCGCATTGTTTATTTAGCAGATCCCGTAAAACTTAAAAAAGCAATTCTTATTTACCCCCAAGGGGAATTGTAAGGTGCAAAAAAATACCGTTTATTATACCAAAAATAACAGTTGTGTTTTTTTTACTTTTTCGCACCCCGCTTGTTTATTGACGCAGCTTCTACTTTTTTTTTTTTAAATTTAAAACAGCAATTCTATGTTCACCACAGGTGAATTGAAAGGGGAAAAAATACGTTTATTAACCAAAACAAACGTTTCGTGTTTTTTGATTTTGCGCCAAAAGCATTTTTTATTGCGGAGCATCTACGTAAATTTTAAAAAAAGCAATTCTTATCCACCCCAGGTGAATTGAAAGGTGCAAAAAAAACCCTTTTTTTATATCAAAACATAACAGTTAGGTTTTTTTTCTTTTGGAACCCCGCATTGTTCTTGACGCAGCATTACGTAAATCTTAAAAAAGCAATTTATATTCACCACAGGGAAATTAAAGGTGCAAAAAAACCGTTTTTTTATCAAAATAACAGTTAGTGTTTTTTACTTTTGCACACCCGATTGTTCATTGACGCAGCATCTAGTAAATCTTAAAACAGAAATTTTATATTTTACCAAGGTGAATTGAAAGGTGCAAAAAAAAACGTTTATTATTCCAAAAAAAAAAAGTTAAGTGTTTTTTTAATTTTCCACCAGCATTGTCATTGACGCAATTACGTAAATCTTAAAAAAGCAAAATTTTATATTTACCACAGGTGAATTGAAAGGTGCAAAAAATACCCTTTATTATACCAAAAAATAAAGTTACATGTTTTTTGACTTTTTGGGACCAAGCATTGTTTTATTGAGCAGATCTAGTAAATCTTAAAACAGCAAAAAATATTCACCCAGGTGAATTTAAAAGGGCAAAAAAAAAACCCTTTTTATACCAAAAAAAACAGTTTTTTTTTGACTTTTGCCCCAAACCCAGTTGTTTATTGACGCAGCTCCACGTAATCTTTAAAAAAGGAATTTTTTAAATTTCCCCCAAAGGGGAATGAAAGGTTTCAAAAAATACCGTGTATCATACGAAAACTAATGGGCACATATTGCAAAATGATTGTTTTTGCAGATCTTTTAAAATGCTATTTTCCCCGTATTGAAAACCCATTTAATCAAGAAAAAAAGAGAAACAAAGACTGGGGGGATTCCTTTATTTTAAAATGTGTTTTCTGAATTAAAACTAAAAAAATTGTGTACAAAAAAGTGGTAAAAAAATTCCCTGAAAATTTTACAAGGGGGTACAGGAAAAATTTACCAGTTGGTTTTTCAGAGGCTGGAGATGGGACCCCGGACAGAGAACAAATACAGAGACAATTTCTCGAGTTGAGAAAATGAGAAAAGAATGGCAAGCAAAAAAGGGGACCCGGGTGTAAAACAGGAGCGTTAACCACCCGTATTTCCAAGTGAAGTCAATTTGGTCCCCACTATTTGGGGGGGACAAGCGTACCCAGGTCTTGATGTTACTGAGGGAAAGGTGGAGTTCTCACCTTTCCGCTTCCGCCCCTGCTTCAGCCGACGTTTTTGTTGCGCGTATCAGGGGATTTTAACCTGCGGTTAATGATGACGGAGCCAGCCTGGGTCTCACCGCACCCCCTGTAACTCCGGGCCCTGGGTCATGTGTGGTACAGGACAGTTTAGTCAATGCCCAGTTAACAAAAATGGGGGTTGAAAGACTCCTTTTTCGGCACTTTGAAATTTGGGGGCGACAGGTTTAATGGTCATATTTGTGGCCCAGGACAGGGACAGATATGCCCAGTTCAACTAAAATGGTGGTTGAAAGATCCTTTTTCGGCCTTTTTTAAACGTGGGTCAGACAGGTTTAAGGATTCGCGGAAGGACAGAAAGTTAGTGTCCAGTTCAACTAAAAGGTGGTTAAAAGACCCCTTTTTTTGGGGCACTTTTTAAATCTGGGGGCATGCAGGTTTGGGGCTATGCTGCGTTCCGGGAAAGGGGTATTAATGCCCCGTTCAATAACGATGGTTCAAAAACCACTGCCTTTGGCACTTTTTAATTTGTGGGTGATGAGGTTTAAGGGTCATGCTGTGTACAAGCAGGGATAGTGAATGGTCTGTGACTTTTTTTCTGTGACTTTTAAAAATAAGTGGTTGCAAAAGAGAGCACATACATTTGTGTTGTGGATTTAATTTCAGCTTCTCCCCTTTGTTTGGTGTAAAATGAGGTTTTGTTGCTCCCCCTAAAATTTTAAGGTAATCGTCAAAATCGAGCTCACTATCAAAAAAACCTTTGTAGCGGCCGACTATCGACTATCGCTGACCCCCGATGAAACGAATCGCCAACATAGATTTCTTACTTCAGGCATTCTGCACAGGTGTATTTTTTGCAGTGCATCACAAAAGATCATTGATATCAGTCATTTAAGTCAAAAAGAGAAACGTATATTTATAGAATTTTTTGGTTTGAAATTACAAGGTTTAAAGGGGTTTTTCGTTACAAAAAATATGTCTCAGTTTGGGGACAGTAAAAAATAAACCTTTTTTAAATTTGGGGGCATTACCTCTGTCACTTGGTTTAGCAGATATGGCATCTCTGTAAAATTTTTTCTATTTCTGCTGTTCTGGTCAGAACGCCCCCTTGGTTTATTCTCGCACCCCAGACAGCCCTTGCACTGTGATTTGGTGGCTGACATTTCATTAGCCCGTTGGGATCACCCCTAGACAGGGGAAAATCCCCCCCGGCCATGCCCTCTGGTGTGTTGGCTGCCTGCACACTCTGTGTTTCCCCCTCTGGCTGTTTTTAAAACGATAGTGAAACAAAGGTCTGCTGGCTCTATGTACATCTCCCAGCTTTAGGGTCAATGTTCTGGGCGATTACTGGCTGTTTAGGGGCTTTTCCCAAGAGGTTGATTAACCCCTCACAGATCCAGTCCTTTAAGCTGCTATTTGGAAAAAGAAGGCGTTCTGTTCCTCAGATCGAATGCAAGCCCGCCTCTTAGGTTTATCATCATCTGTAGTGTATAACATAAGGATTCAACACTGTGTCTGTATAACTGCTTGTGTGGTGCAGAGCTTAGGTGATCAGCCCTGCAAGACAGAGATTGGGAGTTCAAACCCCATCAATTTTTTTTTTTTCTTTAAAATTTGTACACATATGTAAAGATATGAAAATATATGTGTAGGCATCTATAATTTTATTTTAACACACAAAAGCTCCCCCTTTTTAGTTGTCCTATCCTTGCAGTCACACCAAGCCACTTACAACATACGTGATACAATGCATATATTGGGGGATGAGACATGATATAGGGGAGCCCTGTATGTGTATATATATTATTATAGAGATTAAAAATATTATATTTTAGGTCTCTCTACATATGTGTAGAATTTAGGGGGGAAAAAATTACCCTTTGAGGGACTAGAACACCAAACCCCGTCGTTGTAAAAGCAATAGTCTACCACTGCTCTACCTCTGCACCACCAGCCCAAGTTAGATACAAGCTGAGCAGGGCCTTCTCTCAAAGCTGATTTGTTTCTCCCCCCATGGTTTTCACTCACATGTCATTGACAGCAAGCAGAGATCTTTACTTGAAGCTGACATTTGTAGTTGAGTAAAAAATCTCTGCCTGTTGTCAGTACAATTTGGTGAACACCACTAGAAGTAACAGCTGCTGGCTTTCAGTTGTGTGTAAACTAAGACATATGACAGGTGCTTGCTGGAGTTTGGAGCCTCAAGGCTGCAGACAAAGCAGGCAGGAGGCTACAGAGCTGTTATATCCAGAAAACCCTTCTGCACCCCCTTTGCTTTAAACAAAATGATGATGTCACAGTTCTTCAGTGAGGGGAGAAACGCCTCCTGGAGGAGAGGACACGCCTGCTGACAGGAGAGACACACCCTGGATTTCAAACTCAATTGAGAAAATTAGCTGAACAGCACGAGCAGCTCAAACGATAACACCCCTTTAATATAATACATTTGTGAGCCCTATAACAAATAAAAAGAGAGAACACCTTTAATTCTCAATAATATTCAAATTTTTTGAGAGACACTGGTATCACAAAGCAATCAATAATCAGGTACAATCAAACAAATGAAGGAACATAAGGGCTTTATTTGAGCCAGGAAGCTTTCAGTCATGTCTCATCTACCAGTAGACTCATCAGGTGCCGTTTACACGGCACAGGAAAAATACCGGAGAAAAGCCCTCCTCCTTCACATAGACATGTTCATATTCCGTCCGAAAACCGGTCAGAAGAATGAACATGTTCTATGTTTTTCAGACCGCCGACACGGGACCGCTGCACGGATTTTCCAGTAAGGTCCGTGTAAAAGTTTGTCAGCCAGTTTGCAGCCGGTTTTCAAAACCGGCTGAAAAACAGTGCAGTGGGGACAAGGCCTTAGGGAGGGATTGTTTATTATTGTTATAGAAAATACACTTACGTGGTTTGGGGGACAGTTCTGTCCATGGTTTGCGGATTCACCCGTTCCCCTCAACCACTAACATGTTCATGTTCCGCCCAAAAAATGGGCAGAAGAAGTTTTAAGTAATACCGGCGGTGTAAAAAAACGTCCATCGGAAAATCCATTCGGTGTGAACAACTACACAGATTTTCAACTGACAATCAGTTTACAGATGGCTTTCATATCTGAAAACCGTCTGTAAATCTGACCAAAAATCTTGCTGTGGGGACATACCTTTAAACAGGAGTACATTCACAAAAATAACTTTGACATTTCTTATGGCTTTCATGACAATTTAAAAAAAAATGTAGAAAAAGTGTTGTCAAGTACACCAAATGTATTAAAGGCATTTGCAAAGTGTGTGGTTTTTAAAGGTTTTGCACATTGCAGACAATTTCCACTAACTTGAACTGTTATACATCCTAACACACCACTGACAAATCACCCCTCCAATGAAAATAAAGCCTTGCACAGAAACAGGTAAGTTATCGAGGCAGCTTTGCTATGCTTGTAGACAGCACTGCTCACTGTATCCTGCCTAAATTCGGATATTTATTATTTATAAGAACTAAGCCTAGAAGTTCCATAAGAAGCAGAGTAGAATAAGGATAGTGAGGGTCAGCGGTGATGTGACTGTGGGGTGGTTGGGGTGTGGCCAATGGTCGTGCCACCGATACATCCGCCAATGGTCACACAAGCTTACCAGCATCTTATGTGGCCATTGGTGGATGCATGGAAAGCAGAACTATGGTCGCACTGTGCATTCTTACTAGTGTTGAATTGTGGTGCCTAGGACCCACCAGTGGAACTGATTCTTTGGGTCCACCAGTGGAGTTGACTATTGGGGCCCAACAATGTAATTGATTTTTTGGGTCCATCCTATAGCTTCTGTACAGTACATGACTGCACATGACTTCTACACTTTGCCTCTCTTTCCCTGCATTTCTCTTTGAAAAGCAACCTCAAGACTTATATGTTCAGGTGCCCAACGAGGGTGACCCCTGCTCCCCTATGGGCCAATCCAAACCTAATTAATACCCATAACCAAATGATGTACTGTTGCATCCCAGTTCAATACAACCTCCATTGTTTTCAATAGGGGCTGTATTTCAGTGCTTTGCATCCTTTTTAGTTAGGGTGTATTCACATATATTCTGTGAAGGGAATGTGTTTGACAGTGATCAATAGTTTGTGAGTGACGCTAAGGACAGGTAGCAGCATCCAGGCAAAACTAAGCTGGCATCAGTGTCCTGTGCTGGATGAAACAGGGGATCAGGTGTCTGACAACAGCCAGGACCCTGCTCTAATGGCGAAGAATGGACAAACCTCAGATACAAGCTGTTTAACCCCTTAGATGACACAGTGAGTGGTGATCATTGCATTTAAGTGGTTTTAGAGGAAGGTGGTTCCCTCTCTCACACCACTGGCACCTCCTGAGATGTGTTCTCAGAGAACTGATGGTTTAACATGGGGAGCTAATGAAGACTCCCGGGTCTGACTTCTGTGTGTGCTTTTCCGACCTCATCAGACGTAGGGTCCAGTAGGATGCCTGGCAGTGTTACACCAACATGAAGTGCATTATATTATACCCAAGTAATGTGGTGTATTATATCAGCAATCTAATTATTGCATGCTAAAGTTCACTAGTGGAAATAATAATTAAAAAAAACTTTTACAAAACTAAGGAAAGAGAAAAAAAAGAATTACCCTTTTGAGCTAGTACAGCCATGAGTCTTCTAGGGAATGATGCAACAAGTTTTTTCAACATGGACTTGGGGATCCTCTGCCATTCTTCCTTGCAGATCCTCTCCAGTTCCCTCAGTTGGATGGTGAACATTGGTGGACAGCCATTTTCAAGTCTCTCCAGAGATGCTCAATTGGGTTTAGGTCAGGGCTGGCTGGGCCAGTCAAAAATGGGCACAGAGTTGTTCTGAAGCCACTGCTTTGTTATTTTAGCTGTGTGCTTAGGGTCATTGTCTTGTTGGAAGATGAACCTGCAACCCAGTCTGAGGTCCAGAGCACTCTGGAAGAGGTTTTCATCCAGAATATCTCTGTACATGGTCGCATTCGTCTTTTCTTCAATTGCAACCAGTCGTCCTGTCCCTGCAGCTGAAAAACACCCCCATAGCATGATGTTGCCACTACCATGTTTCACTGTTGGGATTGTATTGGGCAGGTGAAGAGCAGATCTTGGTTTTCTCCACACATAGCGCTGGTCATCAGACCAGAGTATCTTATTTCTCTTATTTCGTTTGGAAGTCCTTCAAGTGTTTTTTCCAAACTGTATGCGGGCTTTCATATGTCTTGCACTGAGGAGAGGCTTCTGTCGGCACACTCTGCCATAAAGCACGACTGGTGGTGGGCTGCAGTGATAATTGACTTTGTGGAACTTTCTCCCGTCTCCCTACTGCATCTCTGGAACTCAGCCACAGTGATCTTGGGGTTCTTCTTTACCTCTCTCACCAAGGCTCTTCTCCCACGATTGCTTAGTTTGACTGGACGGCCAGGTCGAGGTAGAGTTGTGGTCATCCCAAACTTCTTCCATTTAAGGATTATGGAGGCCACTGTGCTCTTAGAAACCTTGAGTGCTGCCGAAATTATTTTGTAATCTTGTCCAGATCTGTGCCTTGTCACAATTCTGTCTCTGAGCTTCTTGGGCAGTTCCTTAGACCTCATGATTCTCATGTGCTCTGACACGCACTGTGAGCTGTGAGGTCTTATATAGACAGGTGTGTGCCTTTCCTAATCAAGTCCAATCAGTTTATTTAAACACAGTTGGACTGCAATGGAGTAGAACCATCTCAAGGAGGATCAGAAGGAAATGGACAGCATGTGAGTTAAATATGAGTGTCATAGTAAAGGGTCTGAATACTTATGACCATGTGATATTTCAGTTTTTCTTGTTTAATTAAATAGCAAAAATATCTACATTTCTTTTTTTTTTCTTGCAAGATGGAGTGCAGAGTGTAAATTGATGAGCAAAAGAATGAACTCTTTTGATCTTACCAAATGGCTGCAATAAAAAAAGAGTGAAAAATGTAAAGGGGTCTGAATACTTTCTGTACCCACTGTGTTTAGTTTTCTTCCTAAAAACATAATAGAAAGCATACTCCAAAAGGGTGCTAATAAGAGCTTCTCAAAATGTTATAAATCTTTGAACACAGAGACACACAAATATTTTTATTTTCTTTAAGTGCAAAAGAGATTTTTTTAATAAACTACTAGCCTTATAACAAATTTAAAGATAGTCATGGAGAACCCATTTAATTTTCAATGATATTCTAATTTTTTGAGATGCATTAGTATATAATTATGGTATTTACTGACCCATAGAATACAGTTATTACAGTACTTTCTACTATATGGTGAATGTTGTAAGTTTAAAATGCAAAACAAACTGTGGAGGACTTACTGTTTTTTTCTTCTATTCCACCCTAAAATTGTTAAAAAAAATAAATGAATAAGTTATATGTACCCCAAAACTGAGACATTAAAAAAATTAAAACTTTTCTCGAAAAAAACAAACCCTCGGATGGATATGTCGACAGAAAAATAATATTTTTTTAAAAATCACTTGGTCCTTGGAGGGGTTAAAATCAATAGAAAGGCCAATCAACTCATCATAATAGAAGCAAAGGACCAGTAATTGACCCTATTGTTTTAACTAATCAAGCTGCGAAATTAACACATGTAACCATTTTAACTACTTGCTGACGATCTGTGGTGACAGGGCTGGAGAGACAGAAGAGACGGCGGGAGCAGTAGAAGTCATATAATTCACTGCTCTGGTCACGGTGGCTTTAAGACTTAACAGCCACACATCTCATACTCCTCTAGTACTGTTACCGGTGAAGAGGGGGTCTGCACTGAGGATGACGGTGGTAGTAATCCACTTGGGCACAATCTGGCTGTTTCCCCCTTAACTACCTGTGATCATGGTGTGCGAGGTGCCCTTGAATGAACCGGCAGGAAGCTAAGGATTAAATTTGAAACAAAGGCATTCTTTACCTTTCCAGGCATGATGTTACACACAGGAGATGGTTAACGTTCAAATACACTTTTCTCTCAAACTCAAAGTCACTCAGCCAGCTAGTAGAGGAGCAGTGATTCCCACAACCTTAAAGGTGTTTTGCCAAGAAGTGATTTACTCACCTAAAAAGCTGAACTGTCCTCTTGAGTCTTGAAAAAAGGTGCATTGTGTTTCTGTGTTTAAAAAAACAAGTGCCTGCTCCGTGACGTCATAGCACCACCTCCCATGCATGCTCCTGAGGCTGATATTCAGTCTCTGTAGTTGAGCAAACATGTTGTTTGGCTAAACCACAGAGGATAACTGTATTGTGCACAAGCTATACAGGTTTTGTATTCTCCCTCTTGTCTGTTCAGGAGAGAAGATAAGATCCAAGCAGACAGTGTTCACGATCTGCTGCAGGGGGGAGGTAGGAGGGCTGAGCAGGGAGCAACCACATGTTTACTCAGAAAATTACATTACAACCAGTGGATTCTCTATACAGCAGACAAAGACTTTGATCTCCCCCTCCCTTCAAAGCTCGTTCATGTGCCCTGCCATCAGATAAGAAGTGAAAACAATGCAAGCGCATGGCCAGATCAGCTCCTGGTCGTAGTTAAAGGGGTTTTGCCACGAAGTAAAATTGACGTGGGAAACTTACAAATTAAATAATAAACATTTTCACCATTGAACATTATTAAAAATTCTGCACTTTTTTTGTTTTAGCTGCTCCTTTAGTGTTCCATTGTTTAAAGCTCATCTCCAGGGGATACGACCAGAGCTGAGAGCTCCTCAGTCCTGGTCGCACATGCTCAGACATCACCTCTCCTCTCAGACAGCTATTGAATGTTCAACTCCAGCTGCTGTCATTCTACTCCTGTCCTCTGTACTCCTTAGTAATTAGTCAGACAGTACAAATAAATTAAAAAAGAAATCTGAATGAGGTGTGTGCACTGACAAAGAGAAAAAAAAAAAATCCACAGATTTGGTTCCTGCAGGGATTTGAACCTAGGACCCTTGTGTCTGAAGGTAAAAACTTTACCACTGAGCTACAATGTAGTTATGCACAGCTCTATACATAAACAGATCTATCTTTGACTATATAGAGAGAAAGGCCTGTGGATGTCATCACAATGTCTGGTTCACAGCATATAGCGCAATTATTCCAAACAAATTACAATGCCCCCCCTTCCTGCAGCATACAGAGCTGAAGAGCTGGATACATGGAGGTATGAAATGAGATTGTGGCAAAAACCCCATTAATATAACAGTAAGGAAACTTAAGGAGAAACTAAGCAAGGCAGGCAGCTCTCACAGGCTCACTTTTTTTTAAATCACAATATATTTAGAAAAGTGATTAAAATACCATTTTGGAGGATCCCACTCAAAATTTAGATTGAGGCAAAAAACCCCTTTATGAGTCCTTAAATAAGTGGAGTTATCCAGCACATCAGCCTAGTCAAGAAACTAACATGAGAGCTCATCCTTGACTGCCCGAGTCGCACAACTTGCACTAGTTGACGCAAATCCTAAGAATTTGGGGTAGTGTGCCAGGAGAGAATCTGCAGGGACCCAAAGACCATGAGGTCTAATTGGACTAGATATTTTACCTCATGAAATCCTGGAATCCAAAGTCCTACACAGCTAGACTGATGCACTCCTTCTTCATAATCCCTTTTCTCCCACTAGCCCGCTCCCACGCAGCCAGGGAATTGAAAGGGTTAAGCTGAACCCTGAGCCCAGGCGCAGCTAAGTCTGTGTTAGGGTAGCATGTTGGATTCACCTCTCACAGATGTCATCTTGATTATTCCAGAATGGAGGCAAATGGAGAAAAAAAAAAAGACCCAGAACTATAAAAATTGCCTATCTTAATAACATATTAATCCCCCCTCCCTATCTGGTTGCTATAATAACTCCCATGTGTCAAGCCACTCATGACCAACAGACAACGCAAACATCTTACCATGACCAAGCCAAGTAGAAACATAACTGGACTGTTGGCTCAGCTGGTCCAAGGTGTTATTTTCAGATGAAAGTAAATTTTGCATTTCATTTGGAAATCCAGATCCCAGAGTCTTGAGGAAGAGTAGAGAGACACACAATCCAAGCTGCTTAAGATCTAGTGTGAAGTTTAGACAATCAGTGATGGTTTGGAGAGCCATGTCATCTGCCAAAGTCAATGCAACCATCTACCAGGAAATTTTAGAGCACTTCATGCTTCCCTCTGCCGAAAAGCTTTTTGGAGATTTTTTTATTTTCCAGCAGGACTTGGCCCTTGTCCACACTGCCAAAAGTACCAATACCTGGTTTAATAACAACAGCACTATTGTGCTTGATTTGCCAGCAAACTCACCAGACCTTAACCCCATAGAGAATCTATTGGGTATTGTCAAGAGGAAGATGAGAGACACCAGACCCAACAATGCAGATGAGCTGAAGGCTGCTATCAAAGCAACCTGGGCTCCCATAACACCTCTGAATTGCTACCGGCTGATCGCCTCCACGCCATGCCGCATTCATGCAAATGGAGCCCCAACCAAGTATTAAGTGCATTTACTGTACATACTTTTCATTTGGCCAACATTTCTGTGTTCCTTACATTTTTTACATTTGGTCTTATATAATATTCTGATTTTCTGAGATAATTGACTTTGGTTTTTCTGTCTGTAAACCCTAATCTTCCTCGATTTAGACAAAAAAACAACTTAACAAAGTTCAGGTATGTTTGTATGAAACTGTAATAATTATAATGCGTTTCACTTTCTGAATTGAATTACTGAAAAAAATAACTTTTGGCTGATATTCTAATTATTGAGAAGCACCTGTACAACTTTAAAGCAAATGCTCAGAGAAACAAACATAATAGAAGCCAGAAAAAAACAGCATGAATTAAATATGTAAAGAATCCAATAAAGTATGAAACAGACACATTAGTCAAATGTACACAGAAAATATATCAATACCATACATAATGCTAGTAGATGTCAAATGCATGCCACATGTATAGACATAGTTAAACATTTTGGCCTTGTGCAGCCTCTGGATCAGATCTTGTTGCCTCATTTTTTTGGCAAAACAATTGGCTATTTTATAGTCAACGGGGTGTCCTATCAGGCGCTGTGGATGTCCTGTTGCGGTTAAGACAGTTCCATCCTTCTTCTGTTTAAGACAGGAGGATTGTGTATGACCTTCTTTGCTTGAGCTTTGATTTTCCTTCTTCATCTAGAGCCATCATAATCTTCTTATGATTAGTGCTGAGCGATTACGTTGACTATCGTCATTGGGTTGATAGTCTCGTAATCGCAATTATTCAATAAGATATCCGATGAGTCGATATAATAATATTACAAATATCACCAATGACCATTAAGATCAATGGAGAGGAACAACCTTCAATTCCTTACACCCAAACAGGGAGGAGAAGCTGGAAATAACATCCCACAGCAAACTGAATATTGCTACATCTTAGCCAGACAGATTAGGTTAAAAAAGCCACAGCAAAAAAAAATCACAGACCATTCACTATATCCCCTGTCCTTGCACCACTAGTCAATAACCCATAAAACCTACTTGAACCCACAAATTAAAAAGTTCCAGAAGGCATTATGGATTTGAAACCATCATGTATCTTGAACTGGACATTGAATTTCCCTGTCCTGGAACGCAGCATGAGTCACCCAAAACCAGCATGACCCCAGATTAAAAAGTGCCGGAAAAAAGAAGTCTTCAACCACCCATTTTTGTTGAAACGTGTGACATTAACGATAATATGAACCTGTTCAGGTAACCACAGTATGACCATTAAACCTCGTCTGACCCACAGATTAAAAAGTACTGTGGGAAAAGGAGGGTTCTTTCAACCACCATTTAGTTGAACTGGGACATTGACTATACCTGTTCTGGTACCACAGTATGACCATTAAACCTTCTGACTCCCACATATTAAAAAGTGAAAGAAAAAGAGTCTTTGAACCACCATTATTAGTTGTCAACTGGACATTGACTATACCTGTCCCTGGACCGCATTATTTTGGTACCCTTAGAATCACTGTCTGACCCCAAATTAAAGAAAGTTCCGGGAAAAGGAGTCTATGAACCACCAATTTTTAGTTGGAACTGGGACATTAATATATCTGACCTGTACCGCAGAAATGACCATTAAACCTGTCTACCCACATAGTTAAAAAGTGCCATGGAATAGGAGGTCTTTCAACCACCATTTAGTTTGAACTGGACATTGACTATACCTGTCCTGGGCCACAGCATAGAGCTCCAAACCTGCATGACCACCCACAATTAAAAAGTGCTCAGGAACAAGGAGTCTTTCAAACCACCATTTTAGTTCACTGGCATAGACTAACTATCCCCAGTCCCTGGGCCACAGCATACCCCTAAACCTTTTTGACCCACAGATCACAAAGTTTGCACTATGGCTATTTTGTACAGTGACCTGCATTTATTATAAATTTTATTTTTTTTTCATGGTTAACTGACATTTGTTTACTACAGAATATATATTTAGGGAATTTATATTTAAAGTTTTACATTAATTCAATTTGCTTTTTTTTTCAAGTGTGATAACATACACATACACCCCTCCCTGCAGTTTTGAAAGGTGATTTTTTACACGAGGTAGATGTGTTCATTCGTCCGCACACCCCCATAAGTAATACAAATGTCCTAATCATATCTCCTCAAAACAACTTCTTAGTGTTGAGGAGACATTTGCCCTCCTGTCTTCTGAGGACTGATTCGTCCAATCAATATCAATGGTTTCAATTTTTCCCTCCAAATCCTTCTCCATTGATTAGGGACAGACACCCCTGGAGAGTCAAATGATGCAGCCCCCAGAAAATTTTAAGCCTCAATTTTTGCAATTTGTGACCAGCCCGGACCCCTTGTTGACACAACTTAACCCCTCACAGAAATCACCTTTTTCAAATCTGATTTTTTTAGAGAAATTTGAAGCTCTCTGATGCCCAAAACGGTGAGAGCCAGTGCTGCCGGGTCAGCCACTTTTAACACGGAGGAGGTCTGGTCCAGCCTGCCCAGATTACAGTGGGTGTCGGTGAGGACCCAGGCTGGACGTCCACATCTATTACCACGGATAAAAATGCGCCTGTATGAAAGCAGCAAACAAAAACAGTCCCGTGCGAAGCAGAGTGCGGAAGCGAATTGTGAGGTAAACCTCGCCTGTTCTCAGTACACATTACAAGACCTCTGTAGCGACTTGCTCCTATTGAGTGCTGGACCAATTGAGCTTCACTTGGAAATACTGGTGGTTAACCGCTCCTGTTCCACCCAGTGCCCTTTGTTGCTTGGCATTCTTCTTTCTCATTTTACTCAACTGCTGGAGAGGAAATTGTCTCTGTACTTATGTTCTTCTGTCCGTGCTCCATACTCCATGTCCTCTGAATAACCTACATCTGGTCCTGTCTTCCTGTAACCTCTCCCGTTGTACAATTCCAGAGGAATTTTTACCAGCTATTTTTGTACATCAAGTTTTTTAGTAGTTTAATTCTAGAAAACCACATTTTTAAAATAGGATGGAATTCCCACCATGTCTTAGAGTTTCTCTTTTTTAATTGTATTAAAGGGTTTGCCTCAATACAGGGATTTATATGCTATGTTAAAGATCTTGGCAAAAACAAGTCCATTTTGCAATATGTGTCCATTAACAGTGAGTCCCAACCAATTTCTGTTTCTGCTGACCACGCACCATCACCCTTGACCACTCTTGACAATTGTGAAGGAACAAATGTCGTTAGAAACAACATTTTTTTATAATAGGACCTGTAGTATAGCTGCATTCACGCAAAATGCCCCCACAAATCAAAACATGACCCATGATCCACTTTTTGCAATTGTGAAGAACAAATGTCTGTTAGAAACCAAAAAAAATTTATAATAGACCTGTATATAGCTGCATGTTCGACAGCAAAAAGCCGCCCAAAAAATCAAAACATGACCCTTGGGGAGAGCCACATTGGACAATTGTGAAGAACAAATGTCTGTTAGAAACAAACATTTTTTTGATAATAGGACCTGAGTATAGCAGCAGTCACAGCAAAATGCCCCCAAAAATTCAAAGCATGACCCTTGGAGCCACTTCTGACTATTGTGAAGAACAAAATGACCTGTTAGAAACAAAAATTTTTAGAATAGGACCCTGTAGTATTGCAGCATGTCAAAGCAGCATGACCGAAAAAAGATTATAAAAATGAATTCTCAAAGCCACTGTTAAAAATTATGAGGGAGAAAAGCCACTTAAAAATCACATTTCTGTTTCAAAGGACCATGATATTGCTGTACTCAACAGCAACATACCCCAAAACAATTAAAAATATGACATCTCGCCACAATTAAAAATTTTGATGGAGAAATGCCACTTAAAGCCACATTTTCTTTTCCAAAGGACCGATAATTTTATAGCTGATCTCACAGCAACAAGACCACAAAACCATTGACAAAAGGCGAAAATGTTCTAAAGATAAAGTGAGTAAATGGAATACGGTGTTGTCATGGAAGCTTGCTGTCTTTTAACAGCGAATTGGTCCTCACCAGCAAAACCAGCAAAAATGGCACTGTTGGGGAAAAAGAATTAAAATATGCAGTAAGAAATGATCATGTTTAAAAAAAAGTTTTCAAGAGGACTGTTTTCAGTTATGAAGAGGAATGTAAGTAGACCGGGCAACTAATCGGTGACCCCGGCAATTGGGGTGCCACAACATCATCAAGAGATCCATGGCCTGATTCATCTTGATGGAAAGTCAAACAAATCCACACATTATCTGTGGAAAGTCGGATGCGTTTGTCCTTTAATGACTGCTCCCAGCTGTGCAGGTGAAGGTCGCTCAGATATGAGCTGCTCTGGGTAGGAACAACACCTCTGTTGCATGGCGAGCGAAGCTCCCGGCCAATCTTCGTCCCATTTGGATACCCAGAAGTCTAGTTGGGTCCGGAACACATCCAAAAACATCGGTGTTGAAGCGCAATAGTCGTGCACCAATATCTTAAGCTGGTCTCTGTGTGATGGATGTGTTGCCCTGCATTGCATGTGTTTGGTTAGAGGTGTGTAAATAAAGATTGCCAGAGTCACCCATTAGGCCATCTCACTCCACTTAGCCCCCCCCCCTGCTGCAGTGCCGCTACGGCTGCTTTGGCCTCTACTTGCTGTCACGTCGCTGAAGTTGTTCCCCTGGACATTTGAGGAACGTGAAGCAGACGCAACAGATTCTCCAGTTGATCAATCAGCAAGGTCTCCAATTTCACCTGCATTTTACTCTCTAATGGGTGGGTGACAGAAAGTTGCTGATTTTTGTTTTTGTACCAGTGGATCCAGGAGGGTGGTCGCCCACCCATAACTGTTGTTCATTTTGATGGCCTTAATGCGAGGATCATGTTGGAGGAATGGACATCCAAGCACTCATGTTAGATTAAGCCTTGATTTCCCAAGCTCTCTGGGTCTAGGGGCACTAGCAAACTGTATCTTCCTGATCTTCCTCCCTCCGCTGTTCAAATTCGCGGCTCAACCTATTCCAAGGCAGGGACGTCGGTAACGTCGGTGTCTAGAATACCTCCTCCCTCCTCCTCCTCCGCTTCCTTCCTCCTCCGCACAGCTTCAACACAGCCCAACTGCCTGAGATGATTCACCCAGAGAGCTGATGCGCCACCCTGCACTAGCCCTGGACCCCGAACCACTTGCCTAATGAAGACCGATGAAATTGGTGAAACTGTCAGTCCTTGTGGATTTGACGGAGATAAAGGCTCCGTGTCCGCATCTGTGTCCGTCTCCTCCTCACGTCTTCTGGCGGGACCTGTTGTTTCAAGAGTGTCCCAACGATCGTTCCAGAACTAAGATCACCACAATGCACATGCTGACAAGGAGCATTGTCCCACTGAACCATGTTATGTGTAGGGCGTTCTTCAAAACAGGCAAGGATGGTGCAGAGCTCTTTCCACCAGCCTCCCACACACGGAGGCTCACACCCCCCGAGTTCCGCACCGCTCTTGTCCATGAGGCCATGTGTACACTTCGTACAGCGAAGATGGCATTGCCCGCAGCGTCCACAATCGCTGAGCAAGTGGAGGGGTGTGAATTCCAGGCGACTTGCCACGTCAACAATGAGACGTTGATGGGATGCCGAGCTTGATGCTGCATACACAGCCAGGCGGGACGAAGCAGGTGTGCGAATGGCGGAAGTGCGAACTTAGACTTCGAGCCTTCTCAGCAGGCAAAGTCTTGGACCCGGGTACCTCTTTTAGAAATTTCATGGACCGACAAGGATCATGACATGTGCCCGGCAAGGGATGTGTCTGCAGCCTACCGATCTTAAGGGCGGCCAGCAGGATTTCCACCATTATCGCACACCCACCTTGCCTGGCACAAGTTCTTGTCACCCATCAGCGCTCGGTCGTCGTTTGCCGGAGAGCCGTCCACAGCTCCTGACCTGTGTGTGGACGGTCTCCAAGAAGATTAATTTCAAACAACGGCCCTGTTTCTATGGGCCCCGTGATGCCATAGAGGACCATGGGGGAAAGAACCCCTGCACCATCCCTGCGGTTTTGAAGAGCGTTCACAAGCCTAGAGCTAACCGTCACCCCACCCCCAGAGACATCCACGCCACTCACCCAGTGAGGCTGTCAGCAGAGATATTCGGCCTTGGCCGTGCTCTACTAGTCCATGTGTCGGTGGTCAGATGGACTTTTCTTCCGTCCCAGAGATGCCAGACAACTGCGCTTGAAATTTTAGATGACACGTGGCTAGGCCAGGGCAGGGACGGCTTTTTCCTGGCAAAGAAAAGCCTGCCACGGCATCTGTATTGGGCAGGCAAGGGCCATGACATGGTGGAACCTCTATGTCCATCAGACGGAAAGGCCACATTGCCAAGGCCCAAAAGCCTGGCAAAGCCGACATTCAGGCTTTTGTCTTTGGGATGGTTTGGTGGTAAAGTGTTTCTTCTGCACCCAAACCTGGAAGACAGAAGCTGACTGCTAGAACTGGCCGCTGTACGCGGCAGGTCAACAAACTGGCGAAGGAGAAGGGTAGGATGGGTCCACTGGTGATGGCTGGTGGATACTCCCTGGAATGCGATGGGTGGAGGCTGAAGCGGAGGCGATCCCTGATCAGTGACTCTGAGAGACATGGGCAGAGGAGGTAACGCTTGGTGTGTGGCGGAGGAGGAGGAGGCGGAGACAGAGGGTGTGACAGTGGTTGGAGCCCGGCGCCGTTCCTGGGGCCTTTTTTGGCCAAGTGTTGCTCCATTCAACTCATGCATCGCTGCATGTGTGACTAGAACATTTTGGTGGGTCGGTTAAACACCAAGTGTTCTTGCCTCGACTTATGGCTTTACAGCAAAAGGGCGGCATAATGACTATCGGCGGGTAATCAGAGTTTGCTCAAAGAAGGCCCAGCCTTCAGAGGATCCTGGACCTTTTTGACGGCGATAAACGAGGATCTGGGTTCCTTCCCTCCTCCGCTGACCGTGGCTGCGGATCATATCAAGCGGACTTCTGCGACCACGCCCTCTCCCTTTTTGAGGCGGGACCCGTAACTGACACTACCCACCATCGTCTTCCTCCTCGTCCAGTTGATGAAGCGCTCGCAAAAAAAATCTGCTGAAAACGCATGTTAGATGGTCGTCATCATCATCATCAACACGGTGAACATCGTCTCCTGACATTCTGCATCCAGGTGCTGTTGCTCAAGCAAGAGGGACTGCAAGGCGTTGCCGACCGCACGGAATTTTTGCCAGATTGACCTGCTTCCCTCTCCTCCTCTGATGCATCAGTAACTGGCGTCGTAGCAGAGAAAATCATCCTTTTGGCCTCATGGTCTTTTAACATGCCTTCTGACCTCCCCAACCTCATTTTGTCATCAAATAGGTCTTCATAAAATGTATTATCCACATTGGTGGGTACACGAGTTTGACATTTGGGCTGCTTCATGGTTGGAGACGGATGCTGATGATGCTGATGTCGACAATTTGTGGCCGTACTTGGGAGGACGGATGTAAGACTGCTGGATGCAGTATGCATTAACCACTAAGAACAGATTGCGACACTGTCGTTACTTGAGATTCACACAGTGGCCCTGACCCAGCGATGACAGGCCTGATGTCCTGGCAACTGACGATCCGCTGGCATGCGTGATGTTCGTCAGCACTGGAAGGAGCAGCCTTCTCTCGTACCTCTACCTCCATGTCCTACCGCCCCTCTTTTGGCTCGCTTAACCACCCTGAATTTCGCTCCATGTTCAGAAATATAAAAAATTTGAGAAGGTATGGTAAGAGTTTTTTGGAAAGTCTCTTATTAAAAGACGGCAAATCACAGCTATTCTCATCATCCTCAAATCAAAACAAAATTGCATGGATTCAAATTTAACGCAAAGTAGATCTATCAACATAGCTTTGACTGACAAAAGTGAAAAAAACACCTGTCTGAAACGTATTACGGGATAATAAAAGTATTTTTTTGATGGGCACCTATGCAATTCACATGTGGTGACTACTAAATTGCTGGAGATTTCAAATTTAAAACTGCAAAGTAGGAATCTATCAACAAAGCTTGACAGACCAAAAGTGAAAAAAACACCTGTCTGCAACTGTATAAACCGATTATTAAAAGGTATTTTTGGCACCTATCAGTATACCCTGTGGTGACTTACCTAATACAAAGTTGCGGGGATTCAAATTTAACTGCAAAGATCAATCACAACAAAGCTTGACTGACCAAAGTTGTAAAAAAACCCTGTCTGAAATGTATAACGGATAGAAAAGGTATTTTGGGCACCTATCAGTACACCTTTGTGATCTACAACAGTTGCCCCTGGATTCAAATTTAACTTGCAAGGTGGCTCCTATATCAACACAGCTCGCCTGCGCCAAAGTGAAAAAAAACAACTATATCGAAAATGTATACTGATAATAATAGTATCTTTTGGCACCTATCAACCTGAGTGACTACAAAGTTGCTGGATTTCAAATTTTAACTGCAAAGTAGATCAATCAACAAAGCTGTGACATGACCAAATTTGAAAAAAACACCTGTACTGAAATGTATAGCGATATTAAATTTTATTTTTGGCACCTATCAGTACAACCTTGAGGTGACTAAAAGTTTGTGGAATTTCATATTTAATAAAACGGCAAAGTAGATCTAACAACAAAGCTTGACTGACCAAAAGGTGGAAAAAAAAACAACCTGTCTGAAAATGTATAGGATAATAAACGGGTATTTTTTTTTGGCGCCTATCAGTAACACCTATGTGACTACAAAGTTGCCTGGATTCAAATTTTAACTGCAAGGTGGCTCTATCAACACAGCTTCCGCGCCAAAGTGAAAAAACCCAAACTGAAATGTATACTATAATAAAAGGTATTTTTGGCACCTATCAACCTGTGGTGACGACAAAATTTGGCTGTATTCAAATTTAAGTGCAAGGTTGGCTATATCCACAAAGTCTGGACTTTAAGGGAGAAGGCAAATGAAAATATTGAAAAAGAGCACCTATCTGGAAAAAGTATAACTGAAGAATAAAAGTTGGAGTTTTGCAAACCGTAACAAATAACCTGCAGTTACTAAAAAAGATCTGTATCCAAAATAAGGCAATGCATGTCTAAAACAAAGTTTTTGGCTGTACAATATCCAGTATCCTTTATAGAGCTTGTCTGTGTTCGCCCACCTCCCCCCCCCCACCCCCCCACCGTGACTTTAAAGCAGTAGATGCTCCTTTAAAATTCTTCGTGCCTAACTTGCTAAAATCTGCAAAATCTCTGAATCTAACTAACTTCTAAGGATCGCAGCTAAAAGTAGAGCTGTCTCTGTGAAAAAAATAAAATAATTTCGGCTGAGCCTGTTTGCTGAGCAGTTTGGACGAGCAGAAAGCGCACAACGTCCTACTGCTATTAGAACTCTGACAGACACTGTCGAAATGAACAGGAAGGTCTGTTTCTATGTAAAACGAGGTCAAGTGGATTTTTCCAGCCAATCGCAACCATACACATCCCAGTCATGACATCGCACACACATCTCACCCTGCTCTATTCTGTAACCTGATTTGCTGGCCGCCAAAATGACAGGAAGCGCCGAATAGATTATGCACAGATTTTAACCTAAATTATCGCGTGATCTAAAAAATCCGATCAACGTCAATACCGTGCCGATTTCAACTTTGTCGATAATAATCGCTCAACACTACTTATGATCCTTAATATCTGGGGAAACCATGATGTAACAAACCCCAAATTACTTATTCCAACACCTGATGTACAGCAGGACTTGTTTGTGTACCAGAAGCAGTTAATGTCAGCATGGAGCTTTTTTGGACACATGATAAGAATAATAGCGATTGTTCACTCTTTGTATTGTATATGACAGATGTAGCAAAGTTTACTTGGCAGAAAGTTATCTCAGGACACAATACATATACCTACCAGAGGTATATCTATATACAGGGGCTGTATATCTATATGGGGCATATATACCTATATACCTACGGAGGGCTGTATATCTACTTACAGATGGCTACTTTACCTACCTACAGTGGGCCTATGTAGCTACTAACTGGGGTATATGTACCTATCTACTTAATAGTGGGAAACATTACTACATACTTACTTAATGGGGGCACCTATACCAGATGTAGGATTTGATAGGAAAGTGCTGATAAAGTGAGAAGTCTAAGATGTTTGTGTGGTAAATTCTGCAGGGATGAGTTGTGGCTTGGAGAAGTCGTCATGTCGATCTGGACTGGATGAAGAAGAAAAGGGAAACAGAAAGACTTATGAGAGAAGAGAATGACTTATGAGAGAAGAGAACGGCTGATCAGAGAAGAGAACGACTCATCAGGGAAGACATCTCCTGAGAATCCCTTGATGTCAGAGGTTATTTTGCTTCTGTGTTAGGTCAGTGCTGTATTCACTGTCATGCGGTCATGACCTGAGTTGGTATCTGACCACTTTATGGTCTTTATGTGACAGTGTTGTAGGCTATAAGTTTGTTATCCATAACATATGTATTTATTGCTGTATGTGGTTGTGTTGATTGGGGGGCCTAGTGCACATCTGTCCAGTGGCCCATAATGCTGTTAAGATGGCCCTGAGGTAGGTACATAGGGCCCACAGTGGATTGGTAGGTATATTGGTCCTCCCAGTAGGTTGATAGGTATATAGGTCCCTTGAGAAGGTAATTGTGTATCTAGGTCACCCAGTAGGCTGTGGGTTTTATAGTATGTTGGTAGGTCTATAGGGCCCCCCAGTAGGTAGGTTGGTATATAGGGCCCCCAGTAGATTGGTATTTATAGCATTCCCCCAGTAAGTTGGTAGTTGTGTAGGTCTTCTCAGTACTTTGGTAGGTATAAAGGGTCCCCAGTAGGTTGGTAAGTGTATAGGGCCCCTCAGTATTATGTCAGTTATATAGGTTTCTCCACAGGTTGGTAGGTATATAGGTCCTCCCAGTAGTTTGGTCGGTCTATAGACCCCCCCCCCAGTAGGTTGGTAGGTCTATAAGTCCCCCAGTAGGTTACATAGTTGAAGTTACATAGTTTGTAAGGCCAAAAAAAGACAGAAGTCCATTCAGTTCAGTCTATTGTCCTATAGTGTTGATCAAGAGGAAGGCAAAAAAAAACATGAGGTAGAGGACAATTGTCCTTCTTTTATGGAAAAAATTCCTTTCTGACTTCAAACTGGCAATCAGAATAAATTCCTGAATCAACGACCCTTCTCCAGAATCCTAGTCACTATAATTTGTTATATTATCACACTTTAGAAATGCATCCAGATCATTTTTGAACTCTTCATCCTGACCCAAGTCCCTCTGGCAGAATGTTTCACAGTCTTACTGCTCTTACAGTAAAGAATCCCTTTCTTGGTTTATGTAGAAACTTTCTTTTCTGTAGATGTAGAGGACGCCCACTTTTTCTGAATACAGTCCTAGGTATAAAAAGATCTTGGGAGATATCTCTATTTTGACCTTTTATATTGTATATTTATACATATTCATTATGTCATCCCAATGTCGTCTTTTCGCTAAACTGAACAACCCTAATCTTGCAAATCTTTCTAGTTATTGTAGTCTACCCAGTCCTTTTATTACTTTTGTTGCCCACCTTTAAATCTTTTCAAGCTCTACAGTGTTTTTCCTGTGCACTGGTGCCCAAAACTGTACACAATATTCCATATGTGGTCTGACCACTAACCCCATTTTAAGTCAATTAAGTTTGCCCGGTATCATCAGTGTCTGTCATGTGATGGATTTGGTACTATCAAGATTTCCAATATACACAAAAAACACATTGCAGATGTAAAGATAACCTGATATTTAAGCTTGAGTCCTGCCACTCAATTTAATGTTCATGGGGCTGATGGAGAGCCAGTAGTCATACAGATAACACCTACACTGTTGTAAATGTTCTTGGAAATACTACTCCTTATAAAATATTGATAGTAAAAACTGATAACATTTATTGTATCCCAACTGATAACATATTGGGATACAATATACCCCAATGAGCCATATCATTAAAACCTTTGTCTAAGGCTATATTCACATGTGTTGCATCTCCAGTTTTCTGTTCCATCATAAGAACAGAAAAACAAAAATAACAGCAGTGCCAGATCATTCGCATGACAGCACCATGTTGACTGTAATTGGGTATTTTAGATTTCTATCATGTTGTGTGTCAAAAAAATGCATCATGCCTTGTCTTATTTTCTGTAAATCTACAATGGATACTCCTAAACTCATATGTAACACAGATGTAAACAGATTATAATATATTGTTAGTAGAGGCAGACACAACATCCATGCAACCTGTTCAGCTTCACAGAGGCACAGAGAATGTGGGGGCCCAGTGTCCTCTTTAACCCATTAAGCTCCAGGTCTGAAAAGGTCTTAATGACCAGCTACAGTTTTTAGTTTTTGTCTCCCTGCGTTTCAACAGTCATAACTTTTTATTTTTTAAGAGACGTAGTTGTATGAGGACTTGTTTGATGCAGGAGAAGTTGTATATTTGGGGGGCATAGTTAAGGCCTCGTTCACACGCTATTTGGGGACGGATTGGGCGCCATACTCCGTGCCGGATTTGCGCTTCAGTATGGCGCCAGTCCGTCCCTGTCATTACGGTAATCCACTGCTCTCATAGAGAACAGTGGATTCCGTCGCTCCTCCCCGCTCGGCGAATCCGCCGCGGGGGGAGAAAGTGACATGCAAATTATTTACGGCGCGGACGCGCCGTAAACAATGCGTTGTCTATGGGGCCGGGAGCGGCGCCCCCGCCGCGCTTCGGCCCCGCCCCTTATTCACGCCGGATTTGTGAGCTCAATACGGCTCACAAATCCGTCGGGAATAAGCCGTGTGAACACGGCCTAAGGGTTTTTTCTAATTATTTTTTTTTTTACAGCATTGACATTTCATACTAAATAACCTGTTAGATGAATTTTACAGATTATTACAGTCAGAAGTTTACATACACTATATAAAAAGAGACATATGCATGTTTTTCTCACTATTTGACATGAAATCAGAATAAACCTTACCTGTTTAGGTCAGTTAGGATTACCAAAATTATTTATGTTTGCCAAATGCCAGTATAATGAGAGATAATTTTTAGGGCATTTTTATTACTTTCTGTAAAGTCAAAAGTTTACATACATTTCATTAGTATTTAGTAGCATTGCCCTTAAACTGTATGGAACTAAGTTAATGTTTTGGAGTGGCCATCACAAAGCCCTGATCTCAATCCTATTGAAAATATATAGGGAAAGCTGAAAAGACAGGTGCGAGCAAGACGACCTACAAACATGGCTCAGTTACACCAGTTCTGTCAGGAGGAATGGGCCAAAATACCTACCAACTATTGTGAAAAGCTAGTGGAAGGTTATCCAAAACATTTATCCCAAGTCACACAGTTTAAAGGGGATTTGCCACCAGACCAAGTACTGACCTCCGTTCAGTATGAGAGCAAGTTGTCAACATATCACGCTGAGTCATGATGCTTCAGTGGAGAGAGGGAGAGGGGTGGGGGGAGTGAGGAATCCAAAGGGAGCATCTCAAAACTTAAGTGATCTAATAAACAGTACAACAGTGGATTCAATACAGCAAGACACAGAGCCTCAGACAGGCAACTGTCAGAGAAACCTTATCTGCTAAGCAGCTTATTGTAATGTAAACAAATCAACGAGCTGACAGAGACGCACACAGACACACACAGCAGAGCACAGAGCCCTGCATAACGGATCCTGTGACATGTTCACTCAAATAATCAAACTATAACTTGTGAATTCTGTACTACAAAAGAGAACACCTATTCAAAACAGAAATTGAAAGCTTCTTCATCAGATAAAGCAGGGACAATAACACAAACAGCTATTTATTCTGTATACAAAAGAAAACATATTGCTACCCGGTCCCTTAAAAGACCTTTCATTCTGCTGTCATCAGATAAGAAGTGATTCACGCAAGCGCGGCCTTTCAGCTCCTGGGTTTGACTAGGGGAAGCTTTGTGGTAACCAAGGGGGGTTGAGAAATGCTGTAGCTCTCAGAGTTTTCACTTTTTTAATCACATAATTTAGAAAAGTGATTAAATACCCTTTTTGGAGGTTCCCACATCAACATTACATGGGCAAAACCCCTTTAAGGGCAATGCTAAACCCAAAAACTAATGAAATGTATGTAAACTTTTGACTTTTCAGAAAGTAATAAATATGCCTTTAAAAATTCTCTCTCTCATTATTCTGGCATTTGGCAAATATAAATAATTTTGGTTCCTTATTGACCTAAAACAGGTAAGGTTTTTTCTCATTTCATGTCGGATAGTGAGAAAAACATGAATATGTGTCTTTTTATATAGTGTATGTAAACTTCTGGTTTCAACTGTACCTAATATGTGTAGGGTTTTGTTTTTTTTTGTAATGGATGCAAAAAAAAATTTTATTCTTATTATTTATTAAATTTTTTCTACACTTTTTGTTTTTTACTTTTTTAATTTCCATTAAGGAATAACTATTTAACACTCTTTTTACACTTAATAATGTATTAACATATTCATGTATACTAATACATTACAATCTATGTCATGCTGAAATAGGCAGCAATCAAGGCAGCCCACAGTGTGCTATGACTGCAGGCTTGTTATACAGAAAGCCCTGGGGCTACTGTAGGTCCCAAGGTTGACTGTACAGACATTCCCAGGGCTTTATTGGGTCATCGGGATTCGTGATCACCTGATGGAGCAGGGGAATGCTCTTTGATTATGCTGCAGTTCCGGACAGTGGCAATCAAAGGGTTAAGCGCCGGTGATCGGAGTTTCCTCCACTTCCTGGCACTTACAGATACTTCTCTAGGAATAGTAGTAGTATAATAGTGTAGCTGGGAGCCGCAAAACCCCTCTTTCTGCAGTCTAGAGACATCACTGCAGAACGACAACATGAACAACTCACCGTCTACAGTCAGTGGGTGGTCATTTAAGGGGTTTTCTCGCTTCAAAGATCATATCTGTAATGTTGGGGACAGTAAAAATATGCACTTTTGCAATTGGTTTGCATTACCTAAATCATTTAGTATAGCAGATATAGGCTAAACTGTGTGTTCTACACCTAAAACTGCAGTCTGGGGTCGGGCCACGCCCCTTTTCTGTGATTGGCTGACTTTTAAGGGGTTAAAGCAGCTCCTTACTGTCTATTAGATTGCATGTAAGATCCAAAGCTAATGAACATTGTAGCTCAGCGTTACTGCTGGTTTGTTATAAAGAGATAGTAGGCACTAGGATTACCTATTGGATAACAAGGTGTTCAAACATTATCTGTGTATTATTCTTGATCAGGAGCCGGGGCATAACTAAAGAAGCCTGGTCCCCATAGCAAACTTTTGGATGGGGCCCCCCTCTTGCCCTCCTGACCATGAACATCTACTGGGACCTCTTAATAAGTCATGCAGTTACTAGATAATACAAGGAGCAAATACCATACCATACATATCACCATCACACTACTACCAAACAAATCCCACTATACCAAGACCAACATTACAAATAAGGCTACTATATAAGGACCTGATTATACCGCCAGAATATGACCACAAATTGCCACCACATAGTGACTGGATAATACCCCTACACTATTACTGAATAAAGATCAGTCTACAAAGACCTATATTACCACTATACAGTGCCCATAGAGTGGTGGTTACCAGTGTACACAGGCTTTGCAGACATAGAAGTGATTATACAACAATTTCATATTGTGACTCACAGGTGATGTTTCTCTGAGGAGTCCTTGACTTTCCCTTTTGTTCTGCATCTGGTCCAGACTGCCATGATGACTTATCCCAGACGCCACTCGTCTCTGCAGATTTGGACACAAATATCTTGGAATCCTTACTTTTCAAGAACCTCCCTCACTGTCCGCCACCTCTGTACAAGCTTTCCAGGGGTGGGAAAGTGGGTACAGGCCATAACTTAAGAGGTACAGTCTTCTAGAGGGGATTCACCCCCTGGAGATTGTGTTACAGCTATGACCTGTACCTCTCAAAATCATATTGCCAGATAGGTAGACCCCCAATAGATAGGTTGGTAGGCCCTAGGTAGGTAGGTTGGTAAGCTCCGGGAAAGTAGGTAGCCAGTAGTTAGGCCACAGGTAGATAGATAGGTAGATAGATAGGTCCCAGTTAGGCAGGTAGGCTATAGGTTGGTAGATTGGCAGTAGTTAGGACCCTGATAAGTAGGCAACCCTCAGGTAAATAGGTAGGCAGTAGGTGGGCCACAGGTAAGCTGTAGGTGGGCCTCAGGTAGCTAGGTAGGTAGGCTATAGGTGGATTCCCAATAGGTAGATAGGCTATAAATGGGACACACTTAGGTAGGTAGGTAGATAGGCTATAGGAGTGGCCCACATAAGTGGAAATGCTATGGATGGGCCTACATATGTAGTGAGGTAGATAGGCTATAGGTGGGGTCTACATAGGTAGGTAGGTAGTTAGGGAGTTAGATAGTTTATAGGTGGGGCCCACATAGGTGGGTATATAGGCTATAGAGGTCCCCATATAGGCAGGCAGGCTTTAGGTAGATTACATGGGGTCCCATATAAATAGACAGATTTAAGGTTATTATAGGGGGGCCCAAATAGGTAGGCAGGCTTAAGGTAGGTTATAGGGGGCCCCATATAGGTAGGAAGGCTTAGGGTCAGTTATAGCAGGCCCCATATACGTAGGCAGGCTTAGGTTCGGTTATAGGGGGCCCCATATAGGTAGGAAGGCTTAGGGTCAGTTATAGCAGGCCCCATATACGTAGGCAGGCTTAGGTTCGGTTATAGGGGGCCCCATATAGGTAGGAAGGCTTAGGGTCAGTTATCGGGGCCACATATAGTTAGTCAGGCTTAGGGTCAGTTATAGGGGGCCCCATATAGGAAGTCAGGCTTAAGGTAGGTTATAAGGGCTCCATATAGGTAGGCAGGGTTTAGGTAGGTTATAGGGGGCCCCATATAGTTAGGCAGGCTTAAAGTAGGCAATAGGGGGCTCCATATAGGTAGGCAGGCTTAAAGGTATGTTTAAGGGGCCCCATATAGGTAGGCAGGCTTAGGAGTAGGTTATAGGGGACCCCATATATATAGGCAGGACTACATATATAGGGGGCTCCATGTAGATAGGCAGGCTTTAGGTAGGCTATAGGGGGCCCAATATAGGTAGGCAGGGTTTAGGTAGGTTATGGAGGCCCCATATAGTTAGGCAGGCTTAAAGTAGGCGATATGGGGCTCCATATAGGTAGGCAGGCTTAGGAGTAGGTTATAGGGGGCCCCATATATATATATAGGCAGGACTACATATATAGGGGCTCCATATAGATAGGAAGGCTTGGGGGTAGGTTATAGGGTGCCTCATAAAGGTAAGCAGGCTTAGGGGTAGGTTATAGGGGCCCCATATAGGTAGGCATGCTTAAGGTAAGTTATAGGGGGCCCCATATTGGTAGGCAGGCTTAGGGGTAGGCTATAGGGGCCCCATAAAGGTAGGCAGGCCTAGGGGTAGATTATAGGGGCTCCATGTAGGTAGGCAGACTTTGGGGTAGGTTATAGGGGGCCCCATAAATTTAGGCAGGCTTAGGGGTAGGTTATAGGGAGCCCCATATACGTAGGCAGGCTTAGGGGTAGGTTATAGGGGGCCCCATATAGGTTGGCAAGCTTAGAGTCGGTTTTAGGGGGCCCCATACAGGTAGGCAGGCTTAGGGTCAGTTATAGGGGACCCCTTATAGCTAGGCAGGCTTAGAGTCAGTTAGAGGGGGCCCCATGTAGGTAGACAGGCTTAGGATTGGTTATAGGGGACCCCATATAGGTAGGCAGGTTTAAGGTAGTGTCCATTTATATTAAAGAAAAAAAAAAAAACTTACTCACCTGTCTCCACGATCCCTCGATGTGATGAAGGCCCAGCCAGATTCTGAGCCCCACGCGGGTGGCAGGATAATATGACGTCAGGCCAGGGGACATCCTGAGGCAAGGAGAGCTGGGCCCCTGGGGAAGCCAGGCCATGTTGCAGTTGCTATGGCTGCTCCCCCCACAGTTCAGCCTCTGTCAGGAGCCCTTTGCTCTCTGTGTTCCCATTGTGTCATCAAAACAGATCTATTGTGAAATAGATTCAGCAAGATCTCAGAAGTTGCCCTGCCACATGACAGTTGCACATCTTTTAGTTCCTCTTAGCTGCAAAAAGAGCTCTTCATGGATTGGACTTTTACAGCACATCCAAGAGATGCATGGTTAGCGTAAGATCTGAAAAAATCCTAAACTTTTATAATTTTCTACAAATCATTTCTTAACAATGTTTGCAGTATGGCAGGGCACATTATCCTACCATAATCGCCTTGAGTCCACTGCCTTTAGGAAATACCATTATTAGATAGGTAATAGTTTTAAAAGCAACATCTATATGAATGCCAGGACCCAGAATTTCCCAGTACAACATTGCCCAAAGCATGACTCTATCACCACTAGCTTGCCTTCTGCCTTCTTAGGAAATTTTGGTGGTAAGCGAGACCATGCAAGTACAGCAGGCCATCCACATGACATAAAAGAGAATGAGATTCTTTAGAACAGTCAAATGTCTTCCAGTTGTCTATCATCCAGTTCTGATGCCCGCATGACTATTGTAGGTGATTTTGGTGGTGGATGGGATCAACATGGGCATTATGACTGGTCTGTGGTTAGGTTCCGACTGGCCAACAGGGGATTAGGGAAAGGTCCCTGTGCATGCCTGGGGCTGCTTTTCAGGGAGGAAGTCAGAGAAAGGCAGAAAGCCATAAACAAAACAGAAGGATCATGTGCAGTCATGTACAGTAGCTGTAAGGTGGGCCCTATGAATTAACTCCACTGGTGGGTCCCAAGAATCAACTCCACTGGTGGGCCCCAAGAATCAATTCCACTGGTGGGTCCCAAGAATCAACTCCACTGGTGGGCCCCAAGAATCAATTCCACTGGTGGGCCCAAAAATCAATTCCACTGGTGGGCCCCAAGAAACAATTCCACAGGTGCGCCCCAACAATCCGCTACACTGGTGGGCAATCAATTCCAGTCTGACACTGTCTGTGGTTATGCAGTCCCATGGGCTGTGAGTTGTGATGCCAGTACTATCTTTTCCAAATTGACTAAAGTAGCTCTTCTGTGGGATCAGACCAGACAAGCTAGCCTTTACTTCCCATTGAGTAGTCTAAGGTATGCACAACTCTATTCATCAGTTGTTATTCCTTAGATCGCTTTTAGTAGATACTAACCACTACATATCAGAAACACTTCAGAAATCTGCCATTTTGGAGGTGCTCTGACCTGGTTTTCTAGCTGTCACAGTTTAGCCCTTGTCAAAATTACTTACTTCCTTACACTTGCCCATTTTCCTGTTTCTAATGCATGAACTTTACTAACTTATCAGGCACCATTAAAAGAATACAATCAATGATATTCACTTCCCCTGTTTCCAGGTTATAATGTTATGGAACTCAGGATGTGACAGGTCTGTCACTCAACCACCATTAATAACAGCTTGTCTGGAATCGCAATGATGTCCATTGAATAGTGATGCATGATCCTATAATTTTCATGTCAGATGTGAGAAAATCTGCATATAAGGCTCAAAATGGTACCTCAGATGCAGATGTGAACAGAGCCTTATTACACAGGAAAACATTATGAATTGGATACAATATTGCCATGTAGCACTGTCAGATACTGTGAATGCTCTACATATCAAATGTTGACATTATAATCTGACTATGCTCCATAACTGTATTCTCCTTTCCCATAATGCATTCTACTCACATTTATCAAGGCAGTTGTATCAGTATTCTAGCACAATTTGCGGTGAAAATAATGGCATACAGGTCCAATTCTGCACCTTGTCTATCAAGCGTGGCTGTTGTAACAGAGGTGTGGCTTCTTGAAAGGGGCATGACCTATCATGCATTGCCATAACCCAAAACATGCTCCAAAACTGAAGCTAGGGGCATAAAGTAAGTCAACTTATAAAATGATGTAAAGTTAAACTAGACACATTTATCAACACTGTAATAAATGTGGTGCATTGTGAGACTGTTTAGTCTAAGTTTACACTGTCTAAAAGTAAGACAATATTAATAAATGTTCCCCAATGTGTCTACCTATAACTGTGTTCTTTTTTTTTTTTTTTTTATAAAATCACACATTCTGCTTGTAATGTTCTCAGAGTAGATATTTCTGTCTTGACCCTACTTCTATATGACAAGCTGTCAATTTGGGATTATCTGCTGTGGGCCTCACCTTTTTCAAGGACATTGCTTCCATCCTCCCTGCTATCATAGTATTTTACAGGTTCTATCTTTCGTGCCGGTAATCCTAGTTTTGCAGTGCAGGTGTAGACTGAATATGTGGTCAGATGTCTATATTCAAGTATAGGAAGCCTGAAGAAGCTATATTGATTTTTACAAAGGGTAAAGTGTCTTAGATCTTTACTAAATCCCCTTCTTTTCTGTTCTAGCACTTGTGTGTATGTCCCTTCATTTGTGACACTATCATTCATTGTATTTAGCAAGGTCACATTCAACAAGACCTTCTGCCAGTTATGTTTGATGCTGCTTAGCGCTCTCTGAGTGTAATTGAAATGAACTGATATCTGGATCTCTACTGCAACGGAAATAAGTGTAAAGGTTTTGGGAATAGATTGTAGTTGTGCAGTCTATAATGCTATGTGCACCACATAATGTAACCATGCAGTTGACAAGACTTGTACTGTTTATTGAGTGAAATAAGGCTGTCTACAAATCAGTGCTAAAATGCCGTCCAAATTCTTATGGTATTTTATCATTGCTGGACCGCGGCTGTTCCTCGGTTTTTGGTGCTGATTTTATCTTAGATCTGTGGTCGGTTTTCGGAATTGCTGTCGGCCCCGTATATTGAATGTAAAGGAATCTAACAGTATTCCGGCGGAATATGTGACATATTTTAAAATCCACTAGACTACAGCACAGAATTTTTTTTTTTTTGCTGTCTATGAGGCACAGGTTACAGTCGGATTTTCTGCAGATTCTAAATACTGAATCTTTCAAAAAAAAACAACCAAAAACCTGTGCTGGGTACACATAGCCTAAGAGATGGACTGTATCTAATTTAACCCATTTTCATTGTGTGTTGTTATCATTCATTTTCAACTACTTTTATAATCCAAAGGAAATGGGTGGACTGTTATTAGTTCAGCCATGACAGGACTTTAGTCTACTTTGAAAGGTCTATTTTCTTATCACTTCTGCAGGACTTACTGTAAATGGGACATGAACATAGAGATCCTGATGTGGTCACTTTTGGATGCTTTTGGTTGTATATTTGAACGACAGATAATCTAGATATAAGTCGCATACATTAATCACAAAAAGTATGAGATATTTGGCTTTTGGTTGAAATTTTAGAATGAACATAAAGGGGGACATATATGAAGGAAGGCGCCATGAAGTGAATTGTCGAGTCTCGTTTTCAGTGTATAATGCGCCTGATGTATGAAAGTGATTTTTGTGTGATTATAAATGACGTCTTAAGTTCGACACGCCTCGCCTATGGGCCACATGTATGAAACTGTTTAGGTCTAAAACTCATAGAAGCAGCAATAAACAAGACCTGTGATCAAGCTGAGTTGCTTTCTTGCATTTATTCAGACATCATCTTATATAGCATATCCCGACATTTAGTCATTATTTGTCTTATTTCAATAGTCCTTTCAGGAACCAAGACAAGTGGTAACAAACAGGTAAATACCTTATATTTTCTTTAAAACGCCATTATTTAGCAGAGGAGTAGCTCGGACAACCAACTGAGCGTTGCAAGGATGCAACGTTTCACGGGAACCCCGCCCTCTTTGTCAAGTTGCTTGAAACGGGGTTCCTTCTTGAAGCTTTGCAATGGCGAGGTACTGTTGATCAATTGTAAGGTGTTGTCTTGGTCTCATAATATCAAAATGTGAACATCATGATGAGGAGGACTGTTTAAGTCTCATTTCAAATTGATCCCCTAAGTTTATTGGGTGATTCAGGGATCAAGCACCTTTTGGGAATTTTGCCATTAAGCTCCTTAAGATCAGCAAGTTGTGCAAAAAGAAGTGGGCCCTTCAGTCCCTGGGCCCTATTGATGCCGCTATGGCTGCTACATATAAAGTTATGTCCATATGTCCAGTCATTTAGTGTGGTGGTGAAACCAATCCTATTGTTTTCTACACAATTGTTTCTGGCATCTGGCCCATCAGTTGTTGCACTGGATCAGTCTAGGTGCAGAATAACCGTACTTTCAAATTAGTAAGAGTTGTCTGGTTTAGAAAACCTATTTCTAAATATGCCATTATTCTATTGTGTTAAAAGAGAGAGAGGGAGGATAATCTATGGGCCGCAACAGGAAGCAGCTACCAGTATTTCCATGGATGACACTCTTCAGCTGGCACTATGTAATAATTCATTTTTCCTGGGATGGCAATACAAAATAATTAAATGGGTATGTCCAACACATTGATTAATTAGCATTAAACGTGTAGGCAAAAGTGTACAAAGATTATTACTAAATACAATGTTGTTCTGATTTTGCTTTATTTCATAACTAGAGCAGTTCTTATCTCGTTGTTTAAAGGAGGTTTCCTGGGCTACCATCCAACCTTTCTCTGTTCTAGCAGCCCTGGCTGGGATGGTGAGGTCACTCCCTGCTGTGTTTTTTCAGCAGTACGAGTTTGTTTATCCTTCTTACTGACAAGTTTTAACCATTAAAACCCTGTGTCCTGCTGGTAAAACCACTCCATCACCATGGTCCCTCTAAAAGACTTAGCTAGGAATAGCAGAGCTGAAATGTCAGTAACTGCTGTAAAAAACACCCAGAGCCTGAACAGGAAGTGGGAACCCGAAGTTGGCGGTGAAGAGCAGGCCCTGTGAAACAGCATGGTGAGTAAAACCCTTTAAACACTTGCTGCCAAGTTCCTCCATAGATTACAGCTGATTGCTGAGTGTCCCAGAAGAAAAACAGGCTATAGCAATCCCTTCAAACAAGAAGGATTGTAAAAAACTAACAAACTCCTTAACTCATCTAATGTACGTGTATTCCACAATTCACTATGAGTACTAGTCAAAATGTTAAAATATTTAAAATCAAGTTTCCCATTTCCTTTTCTTTGTACAGTTATTTTAAACTAAAAAACATAGTCTAACAAACTGAGGTCATCTGTATTCCAGCCTTACATTAGGCTTTATTTTTAAAAACTTTAATCTTTGACTTTGTTAATTTTTCCTTAAAGGAGTTGTCTCCCTTCAGAGTTTCAGAAAATGCATGAATGAAATACTCTGTCACTTCCTGGTTCAGACTGACTCATTTGCATAAGCTCCATGCTTGCACAGCTCCATGCCATGCTGTGCTTTGAGATGCTAATTAGATCAGATTAGCTTCTCAAACTACTAACAGGACTTCTTATCTGATCCCCAAAACAAAAGCCCTAATTACAGTTCTGTTTATTTTACATAAATCAAGCATTTTACTGCTGAGCAGCACAGGACACTGCCTTGACCTGTGTGATGATGTCACTCACTGTTATCTCATTGAACAAACAGCAGGGGGAGAATTGTTTACAGGTCGGTTACTGAGGGAACTGAAATAGCCAGGAGGTCATAAATTCACTTGTATCTCCTTAGGGAAAACAGAGGAACAAAGCAATATATTTGGAAAATGTCTTTATTTTGTGTTCCCTACAATTTGAAAGCTATTCTTTGTAGGGAGACAACCCCTTTAAAGGAGTTGTCTCATTGCAAGCTTTCAGCCCACTTCAATGCTTCTGGCAGCAAAGCATTTTTGAATTAAGGGGCGTGCTTCTTGTCTGCCTCTTCTCCTCCCTTTTCCCCCCTCCCCTCAGCACACAGACAGCTCTCCTTCTGTACAGCAGGGGAAGAGGGTTTGCTGCCAGAGTTAACCCTGTGTGTGCCTGTCTAGGTCTGCTGCAGGCTCTTGCTGCTAGATCAGCTGTACTGTCAGCTCCATGGAGACAGGAGAGGGCTATTAGTGTGGAGAGTTCTGTGAAGCTGTGTATGCTAATAGCAGAGCAGGGGGATGCAAGTGTTCCTATACCCCCTGCTTAGCATACAAATCTCCACATCTCCAGCAACAAACAAATCCTGTCAGAACAGACACAGGGCAGCTGTGAAGTGAGTTACTATTATCACAATGTGTCACTAATACAGCAGAGCAGGGAGAGATATGAACAGTTCACATGCCCCCCTTATCTGTTCTATTAGTATAGTCAGAGCTCCACAGACACATCATGATTATAGTAACACACTTCATTGCTGTCACATTTTCTGACTACAGATCAGCCTCATCTCTGCTTTCCTCAATCTGTGTAGAGAGCAGGAGGGAGCAGGCACACACAGGGTTAATCCAGCTACACAGACACAGAAGCAAGAGCCCTTCCCCTCTCTCCACTACAGAAGCATACTGTTTGGGAGGGGCTCTCTACTCCCACCTGTATTCAGAAGGTGATGAGTCATCAGACCTGACAGCCAGTGAGATAAAGATCAACAGGTCTGCTGTTAAAGAGATTTGAGGAGCTGATGCACTACTACTAACAGGGATAACTCAAAATCAGTAGGACATTTGTAATGAACATATATGGCAAAGCTGCTTGTTTTTTAAAGATCTTTTAATTAAAACCCAATCATTGTAGCGAGACAACACCTTTCAGAATTTAATATTAAACATCATGGATAGGTGTATCCATATATATCAGAAATGCTCACGTGACATGCCACATTCAGGAAAACAAACATCTCCCTTTAGAGTGCCTTTTTCAACTTAAACACAAACAGCTATTATGTAGAAAACCACAAGTAGATTATAAGACATTTGCACATATGCACATAGTGGCATAATCCATTGGAGATCCACTTTTATTTAAATAAATGACCGCTGTCTAAAAAAATAGACTTATTATCTACTTATCCATTTTTGTAGATAGCAGTCTTTTATTTAAATAAAAGTGGATCTCTAATGGATTCTTCAAAAATTCTCATTGATGGTATAAAGAGGGTAGATAGAGGAGAAAAGAAAAGTAAGGTTTGCAAGTACTTTGCTACAGTTTCTTTGATTGGATGACACAGAGTTCACCAAAAAGTTTAGCTTCTAGCTATAGAAGCTGTTGAGATTCTGGTCAGTGTCTGGTCCTGGAGCCAGAGGGAGCAAAAAGGTCCTCCTACCCTTTGTCTGTAGACAGATAGTTGGGGATCCTGTTACATATTTTGGGTCCAGAAGCTTAAAAATACATCTCTGTTTATGGCAGCATGTTCATGAGCCCAAGTAAACAAAAGAAGAACAGTTCTCCAGCAGAAATACAGTTAGGGCCAGAAATATTTGGACAGTGACACAAGTTTTGCAAGTTGGGCTCTGCATGCCACCACATTGGATTTGAAATGAAACCCTTTCTACAACAGAATTCAAGTGCAGATTGTAACGTTTATTTTGATGGGGTTAAAACAAAATATTGATCAAAAAATGTAGGATTGAAACACATTTCTTTACAAACACTCCCCATTTAGGAGCTCAAAAGTAATTGGACAAATAAACAAAACCCCAACCAAAAATTTTTAGTTTCAATATTTTGTGGCGAACCCTTTTGGAGGCAATCACTGCCTTAAGTCTTAAAACCCATGGACATCACCAAACGCTGGGTTTCCTCCTTCTTAATGCTTTGCCAGGCCTTTACAGCCGCAGCCTTCAGGCTTGCTTGTTTTGGGGTCTTTCCGTTTTAAGTCTGGTTTTGAGCAAGTGAAATGCTTTGCTCAATTGGGTTGAGATCGGGGTGATTGACTTGGCCATTGCAGAATGTTCCACTTTTTGGCACTCATGAACTCCGGGGTAGCTTTGGCTGTAGCTTGGGGTCATTGTCCATCTGTACATGAAGCGCCGTCCGATAAAACTTTGAAAGCATTTGGCTGAATCGGGGCTGAAAGTATATCCCGGTACCCCTTCAGAATTCATCCGGTTTACTCTTGTTGCTGTTATGTCAAAATTTAAACACAAGTGACCCAGTGCCATTTAAAGCCATGCTTTGCCCATGCCATCACGTTGCCTCCACATGTTTTACTGAGGATGTGGTGTCCCTTGGATCATGTGCCGTTCCCTTCTTCTCCAAACTTTTTCTTCCCATCATTCTGGTACAGGTTGATCTTTGTCTCATCTGTCCATAGAATACTTTTCCAGAACTGAGCTGGCTTCTTGAGGTGTTGTTCGGCAAATTTAACACTGGCCTGTTTTATTTTTGGCATTGATGAATGGTTTGCATCTAGATGTGAACCCTTTGTATTTATTTTCAGGGAGTCTTCTCTTTACTGTTGACTTAGAGACAGATAAAACCTACTTCACTGAGAGTGTTTATGGACTTCAGTGATGTTGTTGAACGGGTTCTTCTTCACCCAAAGAAAGTATGCAGCGATCATCCACCACTTTTGTCATCCGGGGACGCCAGGCCTTTTGGATTTCCCCAAAGCTCACCAGTCAATTCCTTTTTTCTCAGAATGTACCCGACTGTTGATTTTGCTACTCCAAGCATGTCTGCTATCTCTCTGATGGATTTGTTCTTTTTTTTCAGCCTCAGGATGGTCTGCTTCACATCAATTGAGATTCCTTTGACCGCATGTTGTCTGGTCACAGCAACAGCGTCCAAATGCAAAACCACACACCTGGAATAAACCCCAGACCTGTTTAAAATACTTCATTGATTACAGGGGTTTAAAGAGGGAGAACGCCTTCAGAGTTAATTGCAGCCCTTAGAGTCCATTGTCCAATTACTTTGGTCCTTAAAAAAGAGGAGGCAATGCATTAATTGCTATGATTCCGAAACCCTTTATCCAATTTGGATGTGGAAACTCTCATATGGCAGCTGGGGGTGTGCAAATTTCAGCCCCTATTATATATAAAAATTCTAGTTTTTGAACATGTTTTTGAAAACAGCTAAAATAACAAAACTTGTGTCACTGTCCAAATATTTCTGGCCCTAACTGTAGTTACTCAAACTAGTGAAATACTATAAAGAAAAAAGGAGGTTGTGTATAGTTATCTTAAACATATGTTAAAAATAGTATATGCTTCCTAAGGATAGGAAGATCTGAGGACTGCAAAAGAGAAAAGCGCAGGATCGGGTCCACTGGAATAATGCACAATAATGTAGCTAAAAGTCAGGTGCTCACCTTTTTTGCGCTGTACAAATATTACGGTACAGCGCGCTTTTGGCTTTGTGTTATTGTCTGATGTGCTAAAGGAGCTGCTCCGGTCCGACTCCCGCCGTTGGAACCACGAGGACGCTACGGGTGTACGATAGAGAGGAGATCGCTGAGATGCACCTAGGGAAAGGAGCCTCCCGAGCTAAATCAATGGGAGTAAATTTTAACTAGTGCGCTAAAGGAGAATAGGAGCGTATTTAGCTCTGGAAAACGTTGTTAAAAAGGATATTTTACTAGAGCGCTAAAAGAAAATAGGAGCGTATTTAGCTCCGGAAAACGTTGTTAAGAAGGATATTTTACTAGAGCGCTAAAAGAAAATAGGAGTGTATTTAGCTCCGGAAAACATTGTTAAGAAGGATACTTTAACAGACAAATTCATCCAAAAAAGATATCCCAAAAAATTGTTGGAAGGAGCACAAAAAAAAGCAGCAGCATTAACACAAAAACAATATCTTACTCCTAAAGATAAAATAGGAAATGAGAAAGATTATGGTATTAGTTTCATCACCACTCACACCAGTCAGTTTTTTGAAGTTCAAAAAATCATTAAAAACCACTGGGAAATTCTGTTAAAAGATCCTGGATTAAAAGATGCAATCCCAAAAACACCACATTTTATTTATCAGAAGGCTAAAACTTTAAAAAATATTTTAGCACCGTCAAAATTAAAAGAACACAGTGAAACACAGAAAAATTTCAAGAAAAATAAAAATGATAATAATAGAAATAATGGATCTTTCCCATGTGGAAATGCCATATATAAATGCTGCAAGCAGGTTACTATTAGTGACCACTTTACTTCTACGGCCACAGGAGAGTCTTTCAAAATAAAGGGACACCTAACACGCGCTAGCGATTATGTGATCTACTTGATCACATGTGAGTGTAATATTCAATATGTAGGCAAGATGTCCACAAAACTTTCAAGAAGATTGGTGAATCATCGTTATGATATCAGGCACGGCAGACTTTTATATAGTCTGCTGCGACATATATTGGAAGTACATAATTGTAGAGAACCCATCTTTCACATTCAACCTATAGAGCAGATCCCTTTAAATACAGCAGATCGTGCAAAAATGCTTAGTATGAGAGAAGTATACTGGATTTACGAACTCAGCACCTTAAAACCGCATGGATTAAACGAAATCCAAGATGCCATTATTTAAAAAACGCTCCCTGATTTTTACAGTTAATATTTTATCTTTTTATTAAATACATTTATTTTTTAGGTTTTATGTGTTAAACATATATTTTATAAATTAAGAATTATTTTTAGAGCAGGATTGTTTTAAATATAGATACATATCAACTATAGGTTAAGATTTTTATGAATGAATTGTATTATGTCATTGTATGTGTAATTGCAACCTTGTTCTTATTTTATGAATGAATTGTATGGTTAGTCGTGTTTACTATAATAACCTCGCTTTCAATTTGTTAAGTGTATTTAAGTTGTAGCGAGAACTCTGTATAGCATGTCTGATGAAGCGGATTGCAGTCCGCGAAACGCGTCACACAGAGAAAATAAAATCCTTCTCAATAACGTTTTCCGGAGCTAAATACGCTCCTATTTTCTTTTAGCGCTCTAGTTCAAATTTACTCCCATAGATTTAGCTCGGGAGGCTCCTTTCCCTAGGTGCATCTCAGCGATCTCCTCTCTTAAACATATGTTACCGATTATAGATTTCCCATTTGCACGCCAAATCTAAGTATGATTACACTCTACAATCCTTACGCTGTAGACCTCTCCTTTTTAATTTACTATCAGGAACGTATCATTCTCTGGCATGTCACAGGTACAGTGGATCTGTAGGCTGGTTAATGGTTACTATTTCTACAGTCCTGGTAAGTCACGTTTTCCTAGTCTTTTTTCTTACAATTGTGGTATATTTGAATATTCTGTCCCTTAGTTTTTGTTTTTATTATCAGCACACCACTGATTTGGTCCACGTGTTTTCACTTAGCAGAAGTCTGCATAGGGTCTCTACCTATTTCTTCTATATCTGTTGTCTGGGGGCACACAGGAAGATGAGCATGTGAAGCCTTTTCACTTGGGGCCACATGTATGAAAACTGGCTAGGTCTAAAATTCACCTTGTTGCCCATAGCAACCAATCAGAGCACCCCTTTCATTTTTCCAGAGCACTATGTGAAATAAAATGGGTGCTGTGATTGGTTGCTATGGGCAACAAAGGGAGTTTTAGACCTAGCCAGTTTTCATACATGTGGCCCTTGCTGTTGGTGCTGTGTGGTGACCACTGGCAGAGGCATCACTTGAAGCTTACCGGTCGTAGTGCAAATAGTGAAATGCGGCCCCTCAGTTACCATGTGCCATTGACAATGCTGTGGCAGAAGAGCTTTTAGGGTCCACTCAGACTGCTACCGCTTTACCCCCTAGAGCTATGCCCCTGACTACTGGTTCTATGATGGTGTGTGTTAGGTGCAAGCTTTGCCTAATATGAGGGGTGCTGTTGGTCTGCTAGGTCACTCCCTCTCCATGTTCTCTTGTTACAGCAGTGGTGATCAACGCACAGTGCTATGCCTCTTTTTTTTTTTTAACAAATATTTTATTAGGCAGCTACCAAAATTATGAATACAGCATTGAAACATATTGTACAAGCCGAATAAAAAAAAAACAGTTGTTACAGGGTAGGAGCCAAATTTTACATATACAAAATGGATAACATGAATAGCATGGCCTGAGTAATACTCCATAACAATAAATAAGATATGTAATGCTTTCAGCATATGCAAATGTTAATGGTATAATTTTCGCGGTCTGTCATGCATCGCATGGCATGAATGTAGTATGAGGATTCATGTTATGGATAAGACGACATGTGTAAACCAATATTTTTAAACACCAACTTATAAACATATATAATCTGCCAGACTGAGGTGTTTTCCCCCTACCTAAACGTATCACACAGATTTTATCCATACTATGAAGGGGAGAGAACAGAGGGGATGAAAGGGAAGAGGAAAGACGGGACGAAACTTTGATAAAAAACAACACATCTGTCTCCGCTTATATGTGGAAAGTTATCTCACCAGTTATGGGTAGTCATCAATTTGTTGTGAATGTAGTTGCAGTCTGCCCAGTGGTCCCCCCGTGAGCCTCGCGCAAGTACCAACCAGTATTATGAAATATCTCCACTAGTTTTCTAACTTCACTTGGTGAATAGAATTTTTTCTAGGAACCCTCTCCATTTACTAAAGTAACTATTTGTCATCGCCTCCTTGTGGCGTTCGGTGTAGATCAGATTGGCAATCGCGTATTTTTTGGTTGGGTCTATTAGCATACTGATTGTTGGAACCGCCGTCAGTGCTATGCCTCTTAAGTAGAGACCTATTTAAAGAAATTGCCTCAAAATGGAAAATGGGCTTATATAATGTCATTAAACTGTGTACTAAGACTCTCATGCTTATGTTATAATTTTGCCTACAAGCAATAGATCAATATATAAAATGTAGCTGTGCAGTCCTGGTCTTTTTTTTCAGCTGAGTCAGAGTACACATACCAATATTTACCTCCAACACTATGGAACAAAAGAGATACCGGCTGCTTGGATCAGTGCCAATGCTGCTGTGATCACAGGACTTTATAAGCAAGCAATTTTACTTTACAGACACACAGAGAGTCTGTAATGCCTTTTTTGGGTAAGATATTTCAGCTATTTTGCTGTAGCTCTTGCACTATCTCCCTCTCAGTAAGTGAAGGGTTGCAGTAATTCAGGTCTCCTCCTACTCTGCCCCATTTTGAAATAAGTGAGTAAGCAACCTGCGAGTGAGTGAGCCTTATAAACAGCATAGACTCATTTTGAATTCTAGATTAGAAACCTGTAATTACACAGTGAGGTGCATATCCCAAAGTATTTTTAAGCGGACAATTGAAAGCATGCTTTAAGTTTGGAAATAGAGACATAACTAGAAATTAGAGGGCTTATAGCAAAACTATGTAATGACAGGAAACTGGAACAGCAGCACAAGCAGCAATAATTAAAGGTATGGATAATAGCACTATATATTAGAGAATCAAAAAGTAATGCTATGTAGCAGATAGCCACACATTTTTGTTCCCTACATAAAGGTACAATATGCTAGTTTTGGAGTGGGACCCTTCAACCGGTGAGCCCCAAAGCAGCTGTTATGGTTCCTGAGGCTATAGTTAGACCCCTGTATCTTGAAATTAAAATGAGAGTGACACAGAATATACAAGTATAGGGGGTGCTGACATTTTGGGAAACATGAACCTTTAGCTTCTTCATAATTATTGTCCAGTACAAACATCCCCAGCAATCAAACAATGTAAAGATGTAGAGCTGGGAGATGTAGAGTTGAGCGAAGGAGAGTGTGCACTACATTTCCCACCATTCACGTCCTTGATAAAGGCCTTTCCGGCTGAAACGTCGGACTGTGGGAATTTCTAAACTTCTATATTTGCTTATTGCATGTAATGGAGAGCTGATGACACTTTATTGCCTTTGATTGAATAAATTTTCATATACTATCACTACTCAAGGAGTGCCGTGAATTATCTTTACATTTTACTTTAGCCATTTGGCTTTCCACTGCACACCCATACTACACCATAGGTGTGCAGCACCATTCTACATACCCTGTTTCCCCTAAAATAAGACATCCCCCGAAAATAAGACGTAGTACATTGTTTTTATGCAATTCAGAGTTTGGCTGCTTAGGCATACTGTATATTAATACATGTTGATTTTTTTGTTCAACAATAAATGTGAATTCTTGTTCATGGAAAAATAAGTGTTAGCTCTTCTTTAGGAGCAAAAATTAATATAAGACTGTCTTATTTTCAGGGAAACATGTTATTACTACAATCAAACAACACATGATAAATGCTAGTTTAAAATTGACTGCATCTTTTATGTTGGTATAAAAATGATAATTTTTTTAGCTGCACATGCCCTCTTGTAAAACAGAGGATGTCAAGTGGTTTACACATAAGATCACAGGAACGCAAATCCTTCATTGGAACGCAGAAATTAAATAATATAAGCGTTGTCTACTTACTATATTATTGATTTCAACTTGTTATGGCCAAAAAATCTGCCTTTATTGAAGGACCTTAATGGGGAGTGTTTTCTAAAACTGTATTTCCAGCTGATCCCTGCTGGTCTTTGCGCACCAGTGACCTAAATAGTTGGTTGAGCTGCCACTTTCTTGTGATCGTTATTTTACAGCGGTAGCCAAAGTAAGTTCTCTTTTGACCTCTATTCTATGGTCTATTTCTGTTGTGGAGGGAATACATTTTAGAAGGGAAAGTGAATCTTCTGACTCCAATTTCACTGCAGATTTGCACTAATAATTTATCTAATTAACTTATTAAAAATCTACTTACCTATGCATCACAGTTAAGATGAATTTATATGTACTCATTTTACTGGGTACATATGTCTTTATACGTTGGTGCACCATAAGAACCAACACAATGCCCATTTATTTTCCTGTATATAGATTACAAAAAGGAAAGAAAATAATGTGTTTCTCTGGGCTACCATTAAACAATTATATTGTGGCCATTGCATCCCACTGCTTCCTATTAACAGTGTATGGCCTTGCACCATTTTGATAACCTCAAATAATGGTCACCAACCCCAAAGCCTGATGTTGCTGCAGTAAGTTTTTGATTATGCAGAATGTTTTAACCCTCTGGTTAGGGAAAATGATCACCATCAGGGCTTGGTAAAGAAAAAAAAAGGTAGCGTAATTTTGTTTTTATCCTATAAGAGACATCTCCTTTGGGATGGAAGCTTGCACTCCCAGCAAACAGCTCATTTGCCAGAAGAAACCTCAGCTAGCATGATGTTTTTACATCATTACATTGTAGCCATTAAGGTGAATGGCAATCTATGCAAATATTATACATGGACAACTGTCTACATTGTCTAAAAGAGGATGGTCACGAGTGGAAATCACCCATCTATCATAATCATATGTCCTAATAAGGCTGGACAAGGTTCTTTTCATCAGTCAACCCCATTAGGAAGTACCAGCTTTATTAAAATTTCACATTGGCTTGTCCTGCTGATGATCCCTCTCTTTTGAGATCATGTGACCAGCTAACATGGATATATGGATAGGATGACTTTACTGCTTGTTTTTTTTTCAGCAGTAGAAACTTGTAGACCTTTAGAATATAAGCCATGTTGAATCAAGCTCTCTATCAGGCTATCTGAGGGGGCATTCTTCATTAATTTAGAATGTCCTATTAGGGCGTATAAAACAGGGTTAAAAAACAAAGGTAATTCAGCTCACCTGAGAAACTGGGCACGGTTCCTGCAAGTCCTCTGACTGCCAAGAAAAATCCTCACTATGAAGTAGCAAAAGTTGGAACCAGCCCAAAATATGAGGCTGGAAGGCAGCAAAAAATATCCAAACACTTTATTTAAATATGGTTAAAAACATAAGCCACAAAAGGTAGAAAGTGCATCCAGCAGCACCTTGTTGACACGTTTCAAATCCAATGATTCTTAGTCATAACAAAGACTAACCCACCTGAACTCCCTTTAATGGGAAACACCCATATCCGGGGCGGGGATAAACACAAATCAAACACACATATCTAATAATTTAAGATTAAATCTGTTCTAAAGTCCCTCCCGATTCAATAATGATCGCCTATTGTCACCTCCTCTATTACTGATTAGAACAGATTCCAGACAAAAAACTTTAAAACTAGAAACATTTCCTTGATGTGCATAATGAAAATGTTTGGACACGTTGGAAACATTGCGAGTATCTACATGAGAAATTCCATAAATATGTTCACGTATTCTGTCTTTTAATCGTCTCGCAGTGCACCCAACGTATCTCATTAGTGGATTCACAGTTTAAAAATTGCTTTAAAACAAAATCATTGTTGTCAATCAAGCCTTGTACCTTTTTTTGGTTGGACCGCATATTTACAGCAGGAACACCTCGAACAAATCCTCTACTTTCAGCCAAGTTTTCTGTTTTCTACTAGTTCTGACTTCACTAGGTGAAAGAATAGAATGCAGACTAGGGGCCTTTCTCGTAGCAAACTTACATCCTCCCTGAAGCAGCGCTCCTAGAGCTTCATCCTGGTATAGAACCGGCAGGTGTTTGTTAATAATGTGCTTAATACGTACAAATTCTTTACTGTATGTAGTGACAAAAATCGGATTTAATATTTTTTTGTTGTTTTGATTCTTTTTTGTACTGTACAACAGATCTGTCCTCTTACGTGTTTTTACCTTATCTAATGCTCTTTCCAGAGACCATTTAGGGTAACCTCTATTACTTAACCTGTCAATGGCTTTTCTAATTTCTATTTCAAAGCTCAAGTCAGATGAGCAGTTATGTTTAATTCTAACAAGCTCACTATATGGTATGGCTTTCAGCGTATGTGCCGGATGGCATGAGCTTGCATGGAGGATGCAGTTGCCTGCGGTAGGTTTTCTATAGGTAGATGAAACAATACGTTTTTCTTCTATACTACCTCTCAAAGACAGATCTAAAAAATCAATTTCAGTCGCATGAGTTTGGCTAGTAAAAAATAAACCAAACCGATTGTTATTTAGATATGTTTTTAACCATATTTAAATAAAGTGTTTGGATATTTTTTGCTGCCTTCTAGCCTCATATTTTGAGCTGGTTCCAACTTTTGCTGCTATAAAACAGGGTTGTTTAAAGCAGGCAGCTATTAATATAAAAAATAAAAAAATGTACCTTTTTATATAAAATCTTTCCCAGGGCTCAAACTTTCAAATTGAGGTCCCTAAGCCACCAGTGCTATAGTTTATTGTAACGTCATATACAGGACATGAAGAAATCAGTCTACAATTATTACTTTAATTCCCTATAACCTACCAGGTTAAAAAAAAAGGCTACCACAATAATTGTATGTTTATTGTACAATTTTTTAGATATTTGCCCTGTAGCGCTATATTCTATACACACATGCTGTAACAGCTTTATTGCATCTCCCATGAGCCATATTTACTTCAAAGATTTTGTATGTTCACTTCTATTAGTTGTGTGCACCCCTTTTTATGGCCATGACAGATACAACACATTTTTGTACACAAGTCCTGCATCCATAGCAGGGAATTGCCAGGCTGAATAATGTTCCACACAGGATTTTTCTTTCTAATTAAGTACTGTTACTAATACATTGAATGTTGAAACTGCTCCTATTGGAAAGCATGGGATCAATTCTGGCGTCAGTTACCAGCAGAGGGGAAAAAACAGATGACCAAACATATGTGGGATGGGGGGAGTTCATCCTTTTGCCATTTACAGATTAACAAAGAGTTTAACATGAAGGGTTTTTTTACAAATTTCAAGTTAAAAAAAAAATTCTTTTTTTTTTAGGAAAAGAATTTTGTATGAACCCTTTTTTCCCAAAAAATTTCTTTTATTTTATTTCCCTTAATTTTTATAATGTAGAAGAAAAACAAATTTATGTTTGTTGGTAGGCTTTTAAAAAATTTTCAAAAAACCCCAACCCCCCCGATGAATTTTTTTTTAAAAAATACCAACCCTCCCCAAATTTTTTTTTTTCCCTTAAATGTTTAAAAATTATTTTTTACCCCAAAAAAACACGGATCCTTTTAAAATGGCTGCAGCCCAAACCCCTAAAAGAAATTAAAAACAATTTATTAGCAAAAAAAAAATTAAAAAAATTTAATTGGGCAGGGGTGATTGTTTTGGGGAAAAAGAAAATTTTTTACTACTTTTTATAAGAACAAAAGCCAGTTTTAAATAAAATACCAAATTAAAATAGGCATAAATTTGAGAAAAGGGGAAAGGTGTTTTTTGATAGAAAAGTTTGATAGATAGGGTAATAGAAAAGATATGAGATAGTTTGATTTGTTTGATATGAGATAGATAGATATGAGATTTGATAGTAGTTTATTGATAGATAGATAGATAGATAGATAGATTAAAGGGGGATAGATTTGATAGATAGATAGATAGAAATTGATAGGGTATGGGATTGATAGAAAGATATGAGTAGTTGGTTATAGATTTTGATAGAAAAAGATAGAATTTGATTAGATAAGAGATAGATTGATAGTTTTGATAGGGTAGATAAAATAGATAGTTGTTAGATTAGTATGAAAATAGATAGAAAAAATAGATAGTAGTAGGGTAGTATGGGGTAGATATGAAGAAAAGAAATTTTTGGGTAGATTAAAATTTGATAGATAGTTTGATTTGATAGATAATGAGATAGATAAGAATTAGATGATAGATAGATTGAAGATTGATAGATTTGATAGATAGAAAAGGGTAGTAGATAGAATAGATTAGAAAATGAGGGTTTGAATTAAAATAGAAAAGATATGAGTTTGTTGAAGATAGATAGGATAGATAGGATTGATGATTGAAAAATAGTTTTGAGTAGATTTGAAGGTAGATAGATAAAATAATTAGGTTTTAAGATAGATATGAGATAAAATTGATATGAAAATAGATTGTAGATAGAAAAGATAGATAGATTTGATAGATAGATAGAAAGTTTTGGTGATGTAGAGTAGATAGGTTTGATAGATTTGAGAAAAGATAAAATAGATTAGAGAGTTAGAAATAGATAGATAGATATGTGGGTAGATAGATATGAAAATGATTGATAGAAAAGATAGATAGATAGATAGATAAAATTTGGGTAGGTTTGTTTTGAGATAGATAGATAGATAGATAGATAGATTGATAGATAGAATTTTGAGATAGATAGAAAAGATGATAGTAGATAGATAGATAGATTTTTGATCATTTTTTAGATAGATAGGTTTTTAACCCAAAATATTTTGCTATCCAAAACAGTTGAAAATCCTAAATCAGTGCCGGGGGTTTTCCATAGTTATCATAAAAGGAAAATTCCCCAAAACTTAAACAAAAAAGTCG